>JABUQX010053169.1:0-10000 GCA_015478945.1 Trachelipus rathkii
TCGAGGTGTGAGGTTCTGCCACATTATAAACAAAGCAGAGTAAAAATCCACTAAAAAACATGGTTAAATAAATAAACAAAATATAGAGGATAAGTAGGTATGGAAGTAAATGCCGTGTAGCGCCAGCAGGGGTTCCAATTTCCCTTTTATGGGCAAGACATGCATTATTTTATGACGATTGCATTGGCAATTACTTATTAATGGCATGAAAAAGATGAAGTATGCTACAATGAATAAAATATTTAATACTGGAATAATTCATTGCATAAAATCTTATGGTTGATCTTCAGCCACTAAGAGTGGTGGATCGCCAAAAACATCGCTCGAAACGATAAAAGAATTTATACAAGGATAAAGCAGATAGCTGAACAATCTTATGGTGATCTTCAGCCTCAAGAATGGGTAGGATCGCCAGAAACATCGACTCGAAATCCTCCTGCTACCACCGATGAAGAATATTGGATGAGGACTATTCTAATAACATAGCCTACTTGGATTCTTTCATAGTTTCATTGGAGAGAAGATTCACGGAAGAGAATTCATCAGCTTTTTCTCTTTTATTACTTCATGCCCTTGCGTATAAGGAATTTGAAAAGAAAAAGTATTTGAAAACTTTAATGAACTGAGAGGACTTCAATTTGAGGCTGAACTCTGGTATGTGAATTGGAGGGAGAATATAAAAACTATTATATACTTCTACATACATATATATCACATCTATTTTAGTTTTATTTTAGGATATAAAAACTATTAGCTATATATTTTCTTATACCGGTGCGGTATCTTCTATTTATTAGTTTTAGCGGAATTTATATTTTTGTCTCCATGGGGTATAAGTTGACAAGCAATTTCACTAATAAAAAAAACTTACAAATAAGGTCTTACTTTGAATTCTCAAACAGCCGTACTAATTTGGTTCGTGCTTGTGAAAATAAAATTTGTAGAATGAAAAATGGTAGAAGGGTTTGAGAGCGTAAATTGAATCTCATAATTTCCTTCATTTTTCTTGTCAAATATTTTAATCTATCCACCTATCTCTATTCTCTTTACCTTCTTACCCGCCAATCAATTTACCCTAACTAAGTTTAATAAGTGTTAAAGGTTACAAAAGCCTCAAGGCTGAGTTATTTTAGGGCTTCAAGAACTTACTTTCAAAGAGCACATAAATCTCTTTGAAAATACATTCAGGTAAGGCTCATATAGATACACAATTGATTTATTTATATATTAATTTTTTTAGTCATTATAATTTCAAAAGAATTTTGTTCATTAATTTAATCTGTTTTAGATTAAATTTTCGTCAATTGTGTAATTCTATATTGGTCTCAACGAACAGGTTTGTTGCAAGTTCTTGATAACTCGTGCCTATCAATTGCAAATAATCAAACTATCTCCGAGGCTTATAGCAGTTATGATATTTTGTGTACAGTATTATTAGTACAAAATTAACTTAAAATTAAGGTTTATTTGAACATATGAAAATAATAGAGACGGTAAAAGTCACATGGGCCTATCGAGACTAGCCTATTTGCTTTTTGTCCTAAGGTTTAGTTAGTCTAGTGTATTTAATTTCAACAATTTGGTCTGAAGAGTTAGATAAGCAAGGCATCATTGCTAAATCCATATCCTTTTATTATTTTCCTAAAAAAATCAAGCGCAAACTTAGGCCTAGATTCATTCTCAACCTTCAAAAATTTAATTTTTTTTTGGTTCTTCTAGACCTTTTCAAAATTCTCACATCAAATAATTTGGCCTGGTGCTAGGTCATCTTTCATTTTTTCCTCAAAGACTGTAAATGCCAAAGTTAGGCATTGCAAGCCTTGCTCAAATATGAATTCAAATTTAAATATTTTTTTTGGTCCTAAGAGACCCTTTCAAAATTCAGATCTAATAAATTGGCCTGGTCATAAGATCTTCATTTTTTATTTCTTTCTTCAAGGGTTTCTTTGTCTGGGATTCTAGCTAAATTTCAGCGAAAATGTCTAACCCAGAGATACAAGCACTTCTTAAAAGTTTATAAAAAATCTAAGCCTATAGTTCAACGCCATTTCATCCATCAAGGCACAAGTAGATATTTATCTTGGTCAGATACGAAGTAGCCTACAGATAAGATAAAATAAGATGCAGTTTATGTAAAAGATCTTGTTGAGGAAGTAGAGTCCTTGTTAAAAGATTATTAAACAAAAGGATACAAATATTATAATAAAATATTTAATGATAATGAAGTTGACTCCCTCATTTCCTGAGTTTCATAATGAGGAGTTGTGTAGTCAGATTCAATACCAATGCTCGATTAATCCAAAATTAAGTGAATTAAAATTTAAAAGGGATCAAAATTCAACCCCTCAAAAATACTTGCTCTCATTTGAGTGAATCTGTTCTTAGAGCTATAGATTGTGGTTTCTTTGTGGGCAATGAAACTGATAAGTAAGCTTTAAACCCACGAATTTTCAAAATTCAAGAGTTATTTACGATTAATAACAGAAAATTTAAATGAATTCCACACCACAGAAGTTGCTCAGAATATAGTTTAAAAGATTATGCATATGACTCCTCTGATTCAGAATCTTTTATTAGTGCATAACTTAATAATGCTCTTAAACTTTTTTAGATTAAGAATTTTTAGATGAATTTTCTCATTGATGAAATCAATAAAAATATATTCAACTTCAACCTACATCTGTGACGAAAATTATTATGAGACAAAGGTCAAATAAATGATATCAGAACATTAATACATGAACTTGAGAGTTATAACTTCAAATATCTTGAGGAGGCTACAGGATTAGTAGTACTTAGCCAAATAGTTTTATCAAAATTACCTAATGTGGTAGTAAGGAATTACTCGCAAGTTGAATACAAATTACCCTGATTTAAATCAAATATTTAACGTTACAATTATTGCTAAGAAAATATTGTTAAAAAGTCAAATCATAATAAAGGTCAAATTTCCATCCAGTTCCTCCCCATCAATACTTATTCGAAAATTTAAAAAAATAATTACTTCGGATAAGCCTAATTATCAATTTAAAAATAATGAAAATCAAAGGCACCGAATGGTCCCTTAAAATCTAATAATGGCCTGACTCAATTTGGGTTTGCAGAATTACGCAAACTCATACTAATGAGTTGGTGGGAAATGAAGCTTCTCATAAGTATTGATTCTTACTTCTAAACATCAAAAGTTATTCAAAATCTTGTAAGTTTTGTTCATCCCAAGGTATGTGAGACGCCAATTGCAATGTTTATCAACCCTATGAGAAAGGAAAGAAGATTAAATGAATGAGTCTATGCAGAATTGTTTTCAAGCTCTAAACATGCTGCAGATCAGTGTCATGGACTTGAGGAGCAACTTTCTTTCAGTGCCAAGTTTGCAATAAAAGAAGTCATATTACTGCTATTTGTAAGCAAAGGAAAAAGTTCCACTCTCACAATGTATGTCTTAGTTTTAGCCAAAGTACCAAGAATTTATATTTGTTGCCATCAATTACTATAAAGATTGGAAGAGGTAAAGTTTCGGCTTCAGTTCTAAGCCTAGTTGACTGTGGCTCACAGAGGTCCTACCTTTCTAAAAGAGTGCTTTGAACAAACTCATATATCCTGTAGAGAATCATCAAAAGCACTTCAATACGTAAATAAAAAGCCTATTTAGGTTTGTTGTACCACCGCAGTTTGAAGAGACTGTTCTTGATGAATATATGGACCAGTCTTGTTTCACCCTTCTTCTTTTGGTTGATGAGGATCTTCAAATTTAAAGTTATGAGATTAAGTTCAATAGATCAAGCTCTAATTAATTTAAGAAATAAATCTTACAAATTGGTGATTCTGACTATAAAAAGTCTCATAAATCATTTTTGATTTGGGTGCCTAATAGGCATTTGGATTTAATAGGTATATTCCTCAACTAGAAATTGATTAAATGTATGAGTGGATCTGCTTTTTTAAGTTAAGAGATTGGTTCTATTTATTCCATTTTGGAATATTACTAATTTTATATACAATAATCAAATAAGGTTTCAAATCCACCGTCAATTGTTCAAATCAAAATCAAATTCATGTTCAAAATCAAAAATCATTTGGCAGGTTTAACCATACTTTGTTAATGCAATCTAAACCAGGTACATTCTTATTTAATCCTTTAAGTCATTCTAACTAATTCAAAAGGTAGAAGCAAGGATTATAAAACATGTTTTCAAATTAGAGTCCTTAGGTATTGAAGGTATGCCTAATAATAAATTTGAAGATGAATTTGAAATAGATTGAAAAATTCAACAGTGGTATAGAGTTCAAAAGACGGAAAATATATATAGATCTTCATGGATTGAAGATAAAGCTTCCTATTGTTGGCCCTCCAACTTAACATTGCTCTTTCAGAACTTAATAGAGTTCATGAAAATTTTTATGAAAATTTAGTTAAGGCTATGATGATGTCTTTCAGCAACATTTAGCTGATGGTTTATTGAAGAGTTCAAAGTATCTCCCTCTGAGTATAAAAACTTAATATTTGGGTTCTCAGACCTGTTATCAAAATGTTGACAAGTATCAACAAGGTCAGGCCTGTGCTTTAACTGTTCTCTTCACACAACCAACTCTTTCCATTCTAAATGAGGCAGCCACTACCTGGACCGACCAGATCTTATGTCTTCCTTCATTGGGACATTTATTCCGGTTCAGATTTCAAATCAGTTTGTTATGCTATCAGATATAAGCAAGACTTCCTTCAGATTAAGTTTAAAATGCATGCGAAGACCGCAATCCGCTTTTTGCGTTTTTTTGGAGAGTAATGGTCAATTAAAAGCTTATCGATACTCAACCATTCTTTTTGGTTTCCATCTCACTTTCTTTACTCTCTTCAGTATCAAGCATCATGCTCAGTCTTATGAGGATGATGCATGTACTCAGATTCTATGAATAATTTTTTTGTTGTATTTAATTATTAGTGGCAATGATCCACAACATTTAAAGGAATTTTATCATGAATCGCAACAAAAGAATGGAAGATGGTGATTTCCATCTTAGAAGTTGGGACTCTATTAATGATCATTAAAGCCACCGCTGTTATGGAAGAAGAGGTAGAATAGTTCAACATCAGTAATCAGGAAGATAAGGTTCTTGGATATTTTTTATCTCTTACCGATAAGTTAAAACTAAGCAAAATTTTAGTAAATTGCTGATGCAGAATACCAAAGATTGTTGTTATCAGCTGTGGTCCAAGGTTTTTGATCCTTTAAATATCTTTTTACCCGTAACTTTAAGAGGTCGGTTTTAATTAGGAAATTTATGGCACTTAGGTTATCAATTGGGATGAAAAGGTTCCTGCCGATGTTTTAGTTTCCTGGTCTTCTCTATGGAAGAACATAAAAAATTTCACAATATTGAAATTGAAAGTTGTGCTTTCTCACTTTCTTCAACAAACTCTTTATTCGTATTTTGTGATGCGTTCCACATCTTGTTATGGTTTTGCCGTTTATAGTATAGGTCAAGGTTCTAGTTTAATATAATTTTCAAAGGCCAAGGTGGCCCCCTCAAATCTAGGGCTTTGCCCTTTTGGAGCTGTGGCTCGCTCTCTCGTTGTGTTTATTTTATAGTGTATCAAAATCAATTTATCAGAATTTCTAATTGTTTCAGGTCCAAAAGCATAAAGGTGTTCGTAGATGCTCAAATAGTTCTTTCATGGCTCCTGTCTAAAAAAGCAAAAAATAAAACCATATGTTTGTAAATAATAGGCTCAAAGAATTTATCAAATCAAAAAACAAGTTGAGCAAGAAAAAAGTATCCATTTCTTATGCTTAAATCAATACTGCTAAAATTCCAGAACTTCTGATTATCTGTCTTTTTTCTTTCACTAACTTTTCTTTCAAAGTTGCCATTATGGCTTAAAGGGTCCTTCTTGGATTCTTCTAAGATCAATTTCAATGGCCTATTAGTAAACTTAAAATGTTTGTCTGAGGCCTATAAGGAAAAGACTTTTCAATGTCACATATCTGTGGTTGTTACTAGTCTTTGTACCCTTTAAAAAGACTACTCCAAGTGTTCATATTATTTTAACCTCTGTTCCAACAATGTTTTCAAACTTTCATTAGCAGGAAATAAGGGGCTGGATGAAGATTGTGATCAGAAAGCCCAACTCTATTGGTTGAGATAATGCAGCAAGATTATTTTCTAAGGAGATATTATTTCTCCAAAATCATAAAAAGGATGAAATTCAACTGGCTAGTTAATCACTTAATTTTATTCTAGAATGAATAAGGCTCATCCGATCGCAAAGAGAATTGGTCCAAGAGCACTTTAACAATAAGAATGATTGTGTAGAATCCGATTCTTTCTTGGAAGGATCAATCATCTCACTAGAATTAATCATAAGAGATTGTCATTCTAGATGCCAACACTTGGGTGTTCAACACTATCAATTTCATCAGCTCTCATGGCATTCTGGAAAACGAAGGCAGACAGGTCTGTAAAGAATGGTTTTGTAAAGACTGTAATAGTTTTGCAAAAAATCTACAGTATACCGCTTTACATATCCAAAGACTGATTGGATCTTCTCATCATAAGAGTTATTTTGTGCGTCCCTCTTTGACGCATACTGGTGTGAACCTTTAAAGGGCAAATCCTCTTTGTAAAGATTAATGATAAAGGAACTTCAAAAATGTATCTCTTAATTTACACATGCCTTTAACATCAGAGCTATTCATGTTGATGTCCTTGCCAGATATGTCCTCCTCTGAATAACTTTTACTTTCATTCCAACGTTTCACCAATGTATATGACATGCCTTCCAGTTTGTACTCAGATAATGCCAGGAATTTCAAAACAAGGTGGAAATATACTGTTAGAATCTTTGTCTTCTGATATGTTCTCCGAACATATGCATATCAATAACATAAAACATTACAAGATTCCAGTCTATTCCAGATGGGTGGGATCAGTTTGGGAGAGATGATACGAACAGTTAAGGGATGTCTCTATAAAACTATAGGTAAAGCAACCTTGAACTTACTTTGCAACTGTTTAACATGCTTGTCCATAAGGCTAGTGGTTACTGGTTAAGGCCTTTAACCTATTGGTCATCAGATAATGATTTGGAAATTATTGCTCCAAATTCCTTTTTGAGGCCTTATGGCAATTCAAACCTCATTTTCAATGAAGTTTCCGCACCCCATAGGAAACAGACTTCCTCCGTCAACAACAAGACTTAGCCATAACTCTTACTGCTCAAGAAAGAGTTTTAGAGACTTTCAGGATATGGTATGAATCTTATCTATTAAATTTGCGTCAGACAGTAGAACATCTCTATCAGTAGAGTGGACCAAACAGATTAAGGCTTGAGATATAGTTCCTTATTCACACACCTAACAGCTAGACCTTCTGGCTTTTTGGGCGAGGTCTGGAAGTCATTGTTGGTGATGACAATAGGATCAGGAGTGTGTTATCTAAAAAGGGGAGATGGCCAAAACCTGTCATTATTCTATTTGTCATCTCTACCATTGGAGTTATCTATTACCCACTCTGTCTCCAGTGGAGAAACTGATGCTGAAGCAAGCAGTGATCTCTCCAATTCGGATGGTCAAAACAATGAATACCAGATTGAAGTTGATCCCTCAAAATTCAAAATTCGTTATTCAAGTAAATAGTGATTCTGCCATTGGTAGATGTACAATCTTCAACTTCAGGTATAAATTCACCTCAACCTTGATTCTCACAAAATCAAAATTCTTCAGCTCAATTCATCAAAGAGACCTCTTAGACAGGCTGTGTCAAAGTGTCAAGAATTCCTTCACAGGAATTTATCTATTTGGTAAAATCTTTAATTCTTTAATTGCAATGGTTTTTCATTGCAACTCTTCAGTGGGAGGGTATAAAAACTGTTATATAACTTTACATATATACTCTCTTCTATTTTTAGTTTTAATTTTAGTTTTATATAAAAACTATTAGCTATATATTTTCTATACGGTGCGTATCTTTCTTTATTTATTAAGTTTTTAGCGGATTTATATTTTGTCTCCATGGGAATATAAGTGACCAGAATTTCACTAAAAAATTACCAAAAAGGTCCACTTCTGATTCAACAGCCGTCCTAATTTGTCGTGCTTGTGAAATCAAAATTTTAAAATAAAAAATGTAAAGGGTTTGGAGGTAAATTGTCTAATTTCTTAATTTCTTTTCAAATATTTTTACTATCAACCTATCTCTATTCTCTTTACCTTCTACTCACCAATCAATTTACCCTAACTAAGTTTAATAAGTGTTAATTTACAAAAAGCCACAAGGCTGAGTTATTTTAGGGCTATCAAGAACTTACTCAAAGAGCATAAATTCTTTGAAAACAACAAATTCAGGTAAGGCTCATATAGATACACAATTGATTTATTTATAAATTAATTTTTTTAGTCATTATAAGAAGCTCGACCGTGAGGAACTAAAAAATTTAGAAATAGTTGAAGTGATCAAGGAAGCAACGGCATTTTCCCCAATAATTAAAAATGCCTTACTTATATCAATAGCTCAACCATGTTCGACAAACACAATTGAAAGAACATTCAGCACTTTGAGAAGAATTAAAACATGAACAAAGTCGACGATGACCGAATCTAGGTTGAATGAACTTTGTCTCTTGAGCTTTCACAGAAAATTAGTTTTGGAGAAGAAAGCTGAAAATGTTGTCCAAAAAAATTCTGCAAATCCACGACGTCTAATGTTTTCGTAGTACCAACTACTTCAAGTAGATAAATCATAAGATATATGTAAGACTAAATTCTGTAATTTTCTTTGTAATTTCGTAACTTTTGTTTTGAAATATAATAATAATTTTTAATATTAACATGTAAATGTAATTTGTAAATATTATGTCAATATCTGCCGTCAACCCTTGATTAACAGTGTTTGGAAAAAAATACTGTTATTTTCAATCTATTTGCCGCCCCCCCTAACGAAAACATTCACATTCGTAAAAATTGAACATGAAAAAAAGTTGATTTATTTTATTTTTTATGTATTTTTCGCAATTAGGGATGATGAAAATAAATTTATCACTATAGATTTTTTGGTAAAGCTGAACATTTCGTCTGATCTTTGATATTCGATATATCGATAAATATCGATATATCGATTCTTGGATATATTATATCATATATATAATATATATATATAATTATATATATATATATATTATATATATATATAGTATATATATATTATTATATATATATATATATATATATAGTAAATAAAATGTCCCAAATGGTTTGAGATTTATAGAGTACGAATAGATTGTTGCAAATAAATGTCCCAAAAGTACTCATTTTTGGATTTATTGGTTTTTGGGGTTTATCACTAACGAATACCCACGGGGAATCACCCCGATGTCAGGAGTCGGGTCTCTCGGCCTCTAGGTGGACTACGGGGGACTAATCGCCCCCTCCGGGGATGGTCTCCGAAACCCCCGTTCTTTGGTTTTTGGGTGTCGTGGGGGTTCCTCCGCCATCCCCTCCGGGGTATGAAACTTCCCCCCCTCCGTCCCCGGCTCGAGCCCCCTAAAAAGGGTTAATGCTCCATTTTAGGGGACTCGTTGACTCACTGTGCCGTAAAAGTAGCCCTAAACTTTACTGATCCACTGTGCCGCAAAACTAGCCCTAACTTTTACTGATAAACTGTTTAGTAGCTGCCGAAGATAATATATATATATATATATACTATATATATATATATATATATATATATATATATATATAATATATTATCATATATTATATATATACCTCACGGAACAAAGTTAAACCAGTCTACAAATGTTTTTGGACTAAAATTAACGTACATTAATACCTTTGCTACTGGTTACATTCTTGTAGCAAAAATACAACATAATGGCTTAAAAACCTAACAACTCCATTCATGTTTTTGTTTAACAGTGGTTGCAACATCAAAGTATCGAAAGGCACTAGAATTTTTATTCACAAAAAAAAGTCAAAATGAGAATATTGAATGAAAAAGCATAGAC
>JABUQX010053169.1:15000-40000 GCA_015478945.1 Trachelipus rathkii
ACACCATAAGAAAGAATTTCGTCGAATCAATTCCAAATCTTCAATCCAAAAATTTAAAGGCGGTTCCTTAGAAACAAAAAAAGATTTCCCATTTCAGATTTTCGACACAAAATTATATTTTAATGAAAGATTTCTTTTTTCGTCCGGATCACCATGAATTAAACACCAAAATGTAAATCTGATCCAATCATTTTAAATCCCTAACAAAATGTAAATAAATGAGTAAAAAACGATGAAAATGAAGAAAATTTTTAATTAAAATCATAAAAAAATAAGCAATATATAAATATATATATTATATATGTACAATGTATATATTTGTATGTACATGTATTATATTATGATGTATATATATATATTATATATATATATATATATATATATATATATATATATATATATATATCTAACATAGAATATATTTATATATATTAATTTATGAAGAAAGATAGAATAATATTATATGTCTATATATTATAGTATATATATATTATATATATATATATATATATTATATTATATATATTATTATAATATATATATATATATATATATATATATATATATATATAGGTATATATATATAGGGGGCCTATATTATATTATATATATATGATATATAATACTATATATATATATATATTATATATATATATATATATATAATATATATATATATATTATATATATAATATATATATATAGGTATATTATAAATAATAATATAATATATAAATTATAATATTGTATATATACTATATATTCAAAAATGAAAATAAATAATATTAATATTTTATTAAATATTAATATAATATTAATATTAATAATAATATATTATATCTGTGTGTGTAGAGACACTTTACTTTATATATTATATATATAATATATATAGTATATATATATATAATATATACTATAATTATATAATAGTATATATATATATATATTACATGTGTATTTGGGTGTAGGTGTGTGTTTGTATGTGTGTCTAAGAAAATTATAAAGCCCTGTTAGGAATTGATCTTTTCAATCCACCCCCAGTCCCAGAAAGGAAAAAGGGTGATTTTAGGCTATAACGAAAAATCAGCGTGATGAAACCTTTACCCATTTCCTCCCACATGGATAAAATTTGCTTTTTATTTGCTAAATGAAAAGTAAGACAACTGTTTTAACGCAGGGTTCGGGGAGTTCAGAAGGGTCATAACTCGATTTTTGAAAGGGTTCTTTTCTTTTCTTTTTTTTAGGTGATTCAAAAAAAAAGCATAACAAGATTTAATTAAATATATAATAAATATATAAAAAATTACAAGTATTAGAAAAAGAATGTTTGATATCAGATAATCGGGTGATAACTATGCATATAATTGGATATTTCGCGCGATAATATATATATATATATATATTATATATATATTATAATATATATATAATATGATATATATATATATATATTATTAATTATAATTTATATATTATATGTATATAATATATTATATATACTATATAGTATAGTATATATAATATATATATATTATGGTGAAGATGTGTAAAAAATTATAAACGTCCTCCATTCTTTGTCATTTTTCCCTCAAGGGAATGAGAGTATAAAACCAGGATATAGAATAATAATAATAATAATAATAATATAATTAATAATATAATATAACTAACTAATAATAATAATAATAATAATAATAATAATAATAATAATAATAATAAAATAATATAATAATATAATAATAATAATAAATAATAATAATAATAATAATAATAATCATAATAATAATAATAATAATAATATAATATAATATAATAATAATAATAATAATAATAATAATATAATAATAATAAAAATATAATAATAAATAATATAATAATAATAATAATAATAATAATAATACTATAATATAATAGATAAATATAATATAATACTAATAATAATAATATATAATCAATAATAATAAAATAACAGTCTAAGCCAAAACCTTTCAACCACAACTTTAAGGTGAGGAAATGTCACATATAGAAGGACAATCAGAATGTGAAAGAATCCTTAAGGACAGATTTGAAACTGGAAGAAGGAGGAACCAATAGCGAGTAAGTATTGAATTAGTGATCCCCACAAAATTCGTCGCGAGGGTATGACACGAGCATTGTGGCACGAGACGTTCATACGTGGGGGGTGGGGGAGTTAATTGAATAACTTCCTCCAGCACCAACCGTTTATTTACACCTATGCAAAGAGCTAGAGCGCCAACGCGGCGTTGAACAGTGAAGAAGCGCGAGTCCTCTGCGTCTTCAAGCTACTTCTTTAATAAAATTTTAATTCTTCTTCAAACTGTAAATTCATAGTCTCTGTTGCAAAATAAAATGCAAATATTATTTTTTTAAGGGCAAGTATCTCATTTTTGGGTTCGGGCTGAGCCCCATTTTCAACCCCACCTAAAATGGACATAAAATTCGGAATTTTTCAGCCGATTTTGACTATATAAACACACTGTAGCCATTTTTTTTTGGGCCCTCTAAAACGTTGTTGTCCGGTGTTTTTCTGTGTCTGCAATCATTGTTTCAGAATTTTCAATTGTTCAAAACCCATAGTTTTTGACATTCTTCGTATCACAACTTAGTCAGATTTTTTCCGAAATGACTTCAACTTGAATATGCATAGATAGTTCCATTATCTAAAATAGTACAGAATTACTTTTTCGATTTTTTTGAGTTTTGTGCTCAGCGTGTTCCAATTTTCAAACCCACTTTTTTTTTGAATTTTTTGAAATGAAAATTGCGATAATTTTTTCTTTCTGTTCAGGCGACGTGGATGAAAATTTTTCAGGGCTTATGTATTGGGGAAGATGCACATTTTTTATCTTAGATATTTCTTTTTGTATATGTATTAGTTTTGGATTTTGTTCTTGGAACAAATTTTTCAAATTATCTAAGGAAAAAAGATGCATCTTGCCCCACTTACATATGCCCTGAAATTTCATCCACTTTCGCCAAAACAGAAAAAAATTATCGCAAATTTTTCATTTCAAATCCAAAAAATTTGTTTGGAAATTGGAACAACGCTGACCACAAAACTCAAAAAATCGAAAAATACTATCTGTACTATTTTAGATAATGAACCTATATATGCATATTTAGATTTGAAGTCATTTTCGGAAAAATTCTGGAAGTTGACTACAAAGAAATGTCAAAACCATGGGGTTTTGAAAAATTTGAAAATAATGAAAAGAATGAATACAGACACAGAAAACACCGGAAAAACAATGTTTTAGAGGAAAAAAAGCTACATTTGTGTTTAAATAAAAAATCGGCTTGAAAATTACGAAATTTTATTTCCATATTTAGGGGGGGGCGAAATTTAGGCTATGCCCGAGCCCAAAATTAGATCTTGCCCTAATCATAAATAGTTTCCAATCAGATGAGGAGAGCAGAATCCTCTGCTTCTTCAGCTACTTCTTTAATAAAATTTCTTTACCTAGAAAAAATTTCTGATAAAAAATTCGCATTAGGAAAAGGTAGCTGACAATATTTTAAAATGGGACTCACGCTCCGAACATATAGGTTTCTGCACTATAAAATAATTGCCCAGCACTTCTTTTGTTAATATATATTTTTACCTAAAAAAATTATTTCTTGAACAAAATTTATGCCTCAGGCTCCGGCTCCGGCCTCGGCCCCGGCTCTCGGCTCCGGCTAAAGTTTTTGCACTATTTGAAAAATGTCCAGTGCTTGTTTTGCAATATATTTTTTTTTCACCTGTAAAAAATATTTCTTGAAAAAAATTAATCCAGGCTCTCGGCTCCTGCCCCGGAGCTTCTGGCTCCAGCTTCGGCTAGTTTCGTACACTATTTTGAAACTATGTCCAGCAGCTTCTTGTTGGTAAATATTTTTCAACCTAAACAGATAAATATCGTTAAAAATTTATAACCCAAAAATCCAGGCTCCGCTCTCGGCTCACGACTCCGGCTCCCAAGTCGGCTCCGGCTCCGGTCCGTTTACCGACTAAGGTTTCTTCCACCATTTGAAAATTGATGTAATTTCTTGATAACAAATTTGTTTACCTAAAAAAAAAATTATTGATAAAATATATACTTAGAGTCCAACCGTCCGATTCCGGCTCCGAGCTCATAGCTCACGCTCCGACTTCGCTTCACACCTATTTACAGAATAAGAAGCTGGAGCTGGGGTTGGCAATTGCAAAAATATAAAAAAAAAATTCTAGTTATTTAGAAATAAAACACTTTTTGATCCTGAACCTGGAATTGGAATTTAGACTGGAATTGGAATTTTTAAGTTCGACATAAAAGTTCTAAAATAAAATATTCTTATCTAAAAAAACCATTTAGAATTTCCAAAAATTAATACATCATGAATAGGTTCAGGCGGATTTTTCTAACTAATATAGATATAAAAAAAATGTGAAAAATATATTGATTTTTGCCTTCAAAAGTAGGGGTCTAATATATGAAGTACACCCACTTAAGAAAACTCAATCATTTAAGATTTACCAATAATTTCAAATGTTAGAATATTTTAGGAAAAATCGTACTTTTTTAAAGAGAATTTTAAATTGTAATGTGAAAATTAAATGAAAATAAGTAATTTTAAGAAGTTAATTTTTATTTAATTTAAAACAGGTTTTTCACAACTAATGTAAAATATTTGGTATATAAAAACATAATATGAAATTTCATAAAAAACGTCAAAACAGATGACACCTTAAAAACTCATTAAATTAATTACTGGTAGTGCTTTTTTTTCAATTGTGTTACATTGAAACCATTTATTATTTTCAAAAAATAGATCAAAATATTCTTAATAGTAAAAAGTCTCAATTTATAAGATTTACAAAATAAATATTCAATGTTGAAGATTTAGGAAAAATCGGTCTTTAAGAGTTCTAATATTTGTAAATGTGAAAATTAAAAGAAAAGATCGTTAATATAGAATTAGAAATTTTTATTAAACAGGTTTTCAAAACACTAATGAAATATTAGGTATAATAAACTAAATTTCTTGAAAATTTCTTTAAAAACTTCCTGAAAATAAAAAGAAAAAATTATTCAAATTTCATCATTTTATTGCATGCCGAAATTGCAATTTCATAAAGCAGTACATTATTTTTTCAAATGCTCGAAAATACCCTTTAAAAAACACAATTTATTAAGAAATTACAAAATAATTTCCAAATGTGAAATTAGGAAAATCGTACTTTAAGAGTTCTAAATTTCTAAATGTGAAATTTAAAGAAAAAGAGTAATATTAGAAGTCAGTTAATCTTAATTTTTTTATTAAACAAGAGATTTTAATCAATATAAAATATTGTAATTAAATAACAGAATATAGAAAGTTTCATTAAGAAAGGTAATTTAAGACACTAAAAACCTATTAAATAAATCTCGTTTTCTGACTTTTTGATAAATTGCATTTTCAATGAACACAATTAATGTTTATCAAATGCTGAAAATACCGTTAAAAACTCCAATTTAAGATTTAACAAATAATTACAAATGTTGAAATTTTAGAGAGAAAAAATCGTACTTTTAAGAGTTCAAAAATTTGTAAATGTGAAAAAATATTAAGAAAGATGCGTCAATTTTAAAGTTATAATTTTTTTATATTAAACAGGTTTAACAACTAAATGAATCATATTATTTTCGGTATACTAAAAACAAATATTGAACATTCATAAAAAACGAGAAATCAATTTAAGAACTTAAACTATTAATAATCACTTTTCTGTCTTTTGAAATTGCATTCAAGATGAAAAACATATTTTTTGAAATTGCACTAGAAATAACCGTAAGAAACTACAATTTTTAGATTCACAAAATATATTTCAACGTGAAATTTAGTGATAAAATGATACTTTTAAGAGTCTAAATATATGATCATGTAAAAAATTAAGATAAAAGCGTAATTTTAGCAGTTTAAATTATTTTTTTAAAACAGGTATTCACAACTGTAATTAACATATGAAAAATTTGTGATTGTTAAAAGATTGCTATTAAATAAATGGCACTCCCAATAGACAAATCATAAAGACTATAAAATAAACTCGCATTTATCTTGCTTTTTGAAATACATTTCAATGAAACACATTATTTTTTCCAAAAATCTGAAATACCAATAAGAAATCATTTTAAAGATTCCTATCTTATCAGTACAATCATTGAATATGGGAGAAATCGTAATTTCATTTTTAATTTAGTCAATGTGAAATATTTAGAAAAGATAGCGTAATTTAGAAGATAAAATTTCGTTTTTATTAAACTAATAAATTTAATGAAAAGTATGGTAAAATATAAAAAATATATATGAAATTATTCATTACGTATAAAAACGTAAATATAAGACACCATATACAATTAAAAAATTTATCTTTTCTGCTTTTAGAAATTGCATTTTAATCGAAACACATTATTTTTTCAAAATGCTGAAATACCGTAAAACTCAATATTTAAGAGATTTAACAAATAATTTCATAATGTTGAAACTTTAGGAAAATACGTAACTTTTCAGAAGTTCCTATAATTGTAATGTTGAAAATTAAGCAAAAGCGTTAAATTTTGATAGTTAAAATTTTTTATTCAAACAGGTTTTTTACAACTAATGAAATATTTAAGATATAAAAACATATATTGAAAATTCATTAAAAAAACGTCGAATCTTATAGACCCAAACATATTCAATTAAATTCACTTTTCAAGCTTTATGAAATTGCATTCATGAACTACATTAATTTTTTCATGCTGAAATACCCAGATTAAACAAACTACTTTAAGATTTACAAATAATTAAAATGTGAAATTTAGAAATAATCCGTACTTTAGAGAATCTAACCAATAGTAAAGCTAAGAGTAAAGAAAAAGGCGTAATTTTAGAAAGTTAAAATTATTTTAATAAAAACAAGTTTTTCAACAACTAATGAAATATTTGGATAATAAAAAACAAAATATTGAAATTTTCAATTAAAAAAAACGTCAATTTCAAGACACCTAAATCTATTATTAAATTCACTTTTTCTGCTTTGAAATTGCATTTTCATGAAACACATTATTTTTCAAATGCTGAATTACCGGTTAAAAACTCAATTTTAAGATTAACCAAATATTTCAAATTGTTGAAATTTAGGAAAAATCGTACTTTTAAGAGTTCTAAATTTGTAATGCTAAAATTTAAGAAAAACGTAATTTTAGAAGTTAAAATTTTTTATTAAAACAGGTTGAACACTAAATGAAATTTTGTATATAAAAACAAATAATTACAAAATTCTTACAAAGATCATCTGAAAGACAACTAAACTATTAATAAATTCAATTTTTCAGCTTTTTGGAAGATTGCATTTCAATGAAAGCACATTATTTCTCGAAATGCTGAAAATACCTGAAAAACTCAATTTTAAGATTACAAATATTTTCAAAATGTTGACCAGTTTAGGAAATAATCGTGAACTGTTTAAGAAGTTCTAAATTTTGTAATGGTGAGTGGAAAATTTAGAAGCGTAAATTTAGAAGTTAAATTTTTTTATTAAAAACAGGTTTCCAACTAATTGAATATATGGTATAGTAAAAACAAATATTGAAATTTCATTAAAAAAACTCAATTTTAGACAACCTAAAACTATTAGTAAATTTACTTTTCTGCTTTTTGAAATAGCAGTTTAAAAAAACAAACATTGATAATTATTAATAAAGTCTGAAAATAACCGTTAAAAACTCAATTTTTTAAGAATTACCAAAAATTTCAAATGTTGAAATTAGGAAAAATCGTATTTTTAAGAGTTCTAATTTTGATAAATGTGTAAGATTTTAAGCAAAAGCGTAATTTTAAAGTTTAAAATTTTTTTATTAACAGGTTTTCACAACTATATGAAATATTTGGTAATAATAAAAAAAATATTGAAATTTCATTAAAAAAAACTCAATTTAAGAACACCATAAAACTAATATAAATTCTCTTTTCTGCTTTGAGAAATTGCATTTCAATGATAACACATTATTTTTTAATGCTGAAAATACCGTTAATACTCAATTTTTAAGATTACAAATAATTTATAAATGGTTTGAAATTAGGAAAAATCGTACTTTTAAGAGTTCTAATATTTGTAAATGTGAAAATTTATAGAAAAAGCGTGAAATTTTAGAAGTTAATTTTTTTATAAAACAGGTTTCACAACTATTATGAATATTGTATTAAAACAATAAATGGTAATTTCATTAAAAAACGTCATTTAAAGACACCTAAAACCTATTAATTAATTCACTTATCAGCTTTTTGAATTAGCATTTCAATGAAACACATTATTTTTTCAAATGCCGAAATATTACCGTAAAAACTCATTTTAAGATTTAACAAAATATTTCAATGTTGAATTTAGGAAAAATGTACCTTGAAAGAGTTCTGTAATGTGAAAATTTAAGAAAAAGCGTAATTTTAGAAGTAAAATTATTAAATAAAAACAAATATTTTACTTGGAATATAAAATATTGAGGTATTAAGCACGAAACAAATATTGAAATTGCTTTAAAAAAGTCAAATTTAAGATCACCTTAAAACATTTTTAATTCACTTTTCTGGACTTTTTGAAATTGCATATCAAAGAAACACATTATTTTTCAATGCGATAACACAAAAATATAATATTAAAAAAAATAAAAAAAAAAAAAATTACCGTTAAAACTCAATTTTAAGATATTACAAATAATTTAAAATGTTGAAATTAGGAAAATCCGTACTTTTAAGAAATTCTTAAATTTTAAACAAATAAAATTTAGAAAGTAATTTTGAGAAGTTAAAATTTTTTTATAACAGGTTTTTCAAACTAATGAAATTTGGTACTATAAAAACAAGAATATTTGAAACCATTCATCATTAAAAAAAACGCAATTAAGACAGCTAAAAATATTTAATAAATTACTTTTCTGCTTTTGAAATTGCAATTTCAATAGAAACACATTATAGTTTTTAAATGCGAAAATACAGTTAAAAAGAACAATTGATTAAGATTTACCAAATATTTCAAATGTTGAAATTTTAAGGAAAAATTCGTACACTTTTAAGAGGTTCTAAGAATAATGTAATAGTGAAAATTATAAAGAAAAAGCGGTAAATTTGTAGAAGTTATAAATTTTTTTATTAAAACAGTGTTTCACAACTAATGAAATAATAAAAAGATTAATAACAAATATTGGAAATTTTTACATAAAAAAACGTCAATTTAAGACACCTTAAACTATTAATAGAATTCACTTTTCTGCTTTTTTTGAAATTGGATTTCAATGAACACATTATTTTTTGAAATGCTGAAAATACCGTTAAATACAACAATATTTAAGATCTCACCAAATATTCCAAACGTTGAAATTATTAGGAAAAATCAGTAACTTTTAAGAGTAGTCTAAATTGTAAAATGGTGAAAAGTTAAGAAAAAGCGTATAATTTTAGAAGTTATAAATTATTTTTTTAAAAACAGTTTCCTATATATGAGAGTCTTTGGGATATATAAAATAATCATATTGAAATATTCATTAAATAAACGTCAATTTTAATTAATACTAAATATTTATATAATTCATTTTTTTTATGCTTTTTTGAAATTGCATTCAAGAACACATAATTTTTTACCAAAATGCTGAAAGATGCCTGTAAAACTCAATTATTAAAGATATTTACGCAAATAATTTAAATGTTGTATTTAGTAGAAAAATCGTAACTTTTAAGCAGTTCTAAATTTGTAATGTGAAAAATTAAGGAAAAAGCGTAATTTTAGAAGTTTGAATTTTTTATTATAAACATGTTTTCACCACTAATGACAATATTGGGATATATAAAAAACAAATTTGATAATTTCATTAACAAAACGTCATATTTATAAGCACACCACCTCTAAACTAGTTAATTAAATTCGCTTTTTCTGCAATATTTGTACAAATATGCATTTCAAATGTAAAAGCACGATTTATTTTTCAAATTGGCTGAAAATTACCGTTAAAAACTCATCTTTTAAGAATTACCGAAATAATTTCAGTTGAAAAACATCTAGATATTTACTTTTAAGAAGTTCGTAAAATTACTAATGACAACTTTTAACAGCTAGAGTATGTAATGAGACTTAAAGTTGAATGGATGATCTTATATTATATAGTTCTTCATTTGAGAATATTATATATTACATAATATTATTGTAATAATATGTATATTTAAATTAATTATAAATGTAAATATTATAAATGTGTTATATGAGTATGAGTGATATAGTGGTATATTTTGGAATGATTTGTCAGCAATTTAATGTAATATATATAATGTATATAGTCTATATATATGGGTAGAATGATAATAAGTAGAGTGGTATAGATACTGAGGTGTCATACTTATTATTACTATATTCCTAATTCAAAACTCTCACATATTTTTTTCCATTTCTCACATTGCAGGTAGTTATTTATAGTCGACCCGTTTATCATTCAGTTTAAGATCTCTAATGATATTTTAAAATTATATTTATATTTTTTATTGTTTCATGTGTTTTTGTTAATATTTTTACTTATATTATTTTTTACATATATTCGCATGTAGATATCTGTTTAGTCATTATGGTTTAAGACTCAAAACCATAAGACATTTCATTTAAAAAATAGCTCAATACTTAGTTTTTGTTTGTGTTGTCCTAGATATAGGGTTGAGATGTCGGAAAGGTTTTTTACTTAATTTTGTTTAACTTTTTAGTAATGTGTAGACAAGCTAATTTATATAAGGCATCAAGTTACTGCGCTAAGTCGTGTTATATTAAGTTGTTTTATTGTCCTAGTTTGTGAGAGTGAGAAACGATAAATATCAGTAGGGACCTAAATGAGTGTGTAAACGTATACTAAAGATATATAGTTGAAGGTGTGTGTGCAAAGCCTGCGTTTAGTTAATAAATACTAAAGTAAATCCAAAAAATAATTTGTGTGTAAAGTAAAAGATGAAAAAGAGACTAATTTTGTGGTGGTTTAGAGACATAGAAGTGGACGCACACAACCAGCCAGGAACAAATTAAGGACCGTATTCAAGTAGTATTTTTTGATTGGCTTTGAAATTTTACTAATTTATATATATATACTCATAATAATAATATAATAATTATTATTTATTAGTGATTAATTTATATATATATAATATGAAATAATCCTAATAAAACTAAGTAATGATGCTAATATATATATATAGTATAATATCTATAACTCGTATATGATATATTATAGATAAAATATATTTGTAATGTGCAGTAAATAAGGGGCTGGAGGGTAATAATTTCAATTTTTGTGTATTAGTTAATAATAGTGAGGTACTTAAGCTCTCTAATTGTGTGAAGTTCTTAACTCGCTATATAGGGTCTTATACTCAATATAGTAAAGTATCTCTCGGTTTATATTTGGTTACCTTGACTAGTGAAAACGATTTCGCTATGTAAATAATATTGCATATGAATATAGGATGAGTATAACTATCTAATGAATAGGGAATATATATCTATAATATATAATGAAATGGTAGTAATATAAACTTTGAATACACTATATTACCATAACCATAACTAATCGGTGTCAACACAACGCAATTCAATATAATAATTACTCTATTATAATATAATATATCTATATATACTACCTCTTCCCTTTTGTTATATAGTTGTAAAGTATGGGAAGCATATCTATATAATATATCTATATATACGTGTGTCCAGAGACCATCTAGAATAGACGAAATGAAACGCAAATACCCCTATTACCTGGAAACCAACTACATCAACGATTCCCGTGAGCAAGGAATAAACTTAGTGTAGGATTTCTTGGTTCGATATTTTAAGTGGGTGACGATGTAGAAATAAAGAAATATATTTTTATAATATGTGGGATACTACATATGTGCAGCGAAAAGAAATACGTGTGTATGGTAATCCATGATAAAATTGTTGGATAAATAACATTATAAATAATAATAATAAAAAGATTATATTTGGTTAAATATTGAGTGCACGTTAATTGGTTGTTAAGTAGAGCTAATAGGAGTGGAGCATTATTGGAGGTTATCATGTCGTAATAAATAGACTTTCTATTAAATTTTGCTTTTTTTTTTACTAAAGAATAACCCAAGGGTAACGTGTCAGCGATGGTAGGAGTCGGGGGTCTGCTCGGCGCTTGCCAGGGGATGATAACATGGTGGTAGGATTATATGTGCACGGTGTCGCATTGGGAGGGTAGGGTCATCCGGAACCCGCATTCTTTGTATTTGGGTGTCGCGGTTCTTCGCGGCGCAATACGCACTCGGGGTATGGAAAACAGTGCAAACAGCTGTGTTTTCGGCCACGTGGCTTGTGAGGACCTAATTTGCGAGTGTATTAACTTATACAATAATAGTGAAAATATATATAGCCTAAGAGGATAATAGATTGAATTCAGACCGTCAGCAATAATAGTCTAGTGTATTTTTTTTTTTATGTTACATTTTCCTAGCAAAGTTTTACAAGAATGTCGTACATATGATATATTCATATCCTGTAGCTTTTGTATAGATTTTTCATAGAGTATGTTTTTTTTTTTTATTTTTTTTTATTTCTGTGTTTTTTTTTTACGAGGTTTCTCTTGTAAATGATATTTGCAGGATTCCGTGTATTCCTTTTCGCGCTAGTAGCCAGTTGTAGTATTTGAGATTATGGTGGATTCGTGGTCTTCTAGGATAAATTTTTTTCCCTCATCTTGTCTCATTTACTCAAAATATCAACGCCTGTGAGAATAACGATTTCAGATGGTTCTGTATAGTTTGACACGCATTGTGTGTGTGTGTGTGATTTATACATTTTGTAGATAGAGAGGAGAACGAATCGTCTTGCATACTATTCTTGTTGTTGACATAACTTAAATTTTAGTGAATTATTAGAGTGGTTCAAATATTGTGGTAGAAAAATTTTCAACGTGCATAAAATTTACGCGCTCGCTCCACACCGCTTTAATAATAATATTGTTGACTAAAAACCAACGTTATTCAATTACTCAATCTCATTGTTATTATCTCATAATATATATATGATGAGCACTATCGAGTCAATGGATACGTGAATAACATACATAAAGTAAAAGTAAAGATAGGATAAGTAAAAGTCTCTACCAGCGAGATATTTCCAGAAATTATATGAAGTGCCTAAAATGTTAGGAGAGATAAAACACAGTCTTTTTTGTTTTATATGATTAATATATATGTACAACATATTTTTAAGATACCAACATTTTATACACTTTTTTTAAGGTGTTTCCGGCTATAATTTCCTATAGGAGCTACTATATAATAATTGAATGTAAATTATAATATATTAATTGTAATTATTTATGTTATTTATAAACTCAGAATAATATAGTGATATTAAAAGTGTATAGTATATGTGTTATTATATTTTTCTAATAAATAACGTATATGTGATATATAGTAATGATACCTATATATATATTATATATATTAGTATATATATTAATAATAGTGGCTATAATACTACTATTTTACATAGTATAGGTTATATATATATATATATATGTGTGTGTTACATATATGAAATTACGAAGGTTAATTAATATTAATTGATATGTGTTGACTCATTCACTCTTAGATATTTTATTTTTGCTCAGTATTGTTTATGTTTCGCATAGACGTTGATATGTGATTAGAGCATTTTTCGGAACTTTAATTCTACTGCGTTTTGTTGAAGTATTTTTATCTAGCAGTAGTTATAATATGGTGGTTGACAATCTTGTAAACTAATATATAAACTTAAGAGATACTATAAGTGTTATTGAATGTGCTATCATTTTAAGAAACGTTCAAAGACACTATATTCTTCACAGCACTCACAAATGAGCTTTTGTAATTGATATATATGTTTTGGTCGGTTGTAATAATAGCGTAACACATTCATATGGGCGTTGTGATGAGTTTTTGTGTGTCGTATCTACACTTATACTTAATTAATTGAGAGGACACACGAGTGGAGGCAATTATTATCTGTGATATGTATCAGCGATATGACGCACTTGTGACAACCTGATGTTGCTCATGTTTTTTATTTTATTTTTAAAATTTAAGATAGTAGCTAGACTTAATATAAGAATAGGATTTAGGGTGGGTGGAGACAATATGTAAATTACATCAATAATAATGCTAGTAGTATGAGATGTGGGCATCGAATAAAAATGCTCGAGTGAATGATGTATATGCACATGAGTGATCAAGGAAAGTTTAATCCAGAAAACTGCCCTCTAATAGTAATCGAGTGATTAAAGAGTGTCTAAGAAAATTTGACTAGAAGCTCACTATTATGATATATTTTAGAAGCCAGTGGTGCAACAACCATAAAAGATTTAAGTTTTAGATCATTTAATATTTAAAGAGACTAGATCACTCTTGCCTAAAAGCATAATTCGTAATAAGAGAAGTATGGCAAATCCTATATGTAGAACCGACACAAAAGTGATTTCATGGGATTTCTGAGGGTAATGAGCTATGAAGGCTGAAAAGGTAACTGTTTTATGTGAAGTTTTTTCTTCTGATAGAAAGTGCAATTTCTTCTATGAGGTGGATATTGATTTTATCAAGTATGTTTTTTTTCTAAAATATTTACATTCTATTTTTAATCACTAATATTTGCACCCTAAGAAGTAGACCGTAGAATAACATTTTTTTTCACCCCAGTGAAGATGTCATCGACCGGGAACAGACAAATGTAAGGGTGTCATCATATTGTGTATAGACGCCCTAAAATTAAAGAAGGAGAATCGCACAGTGTGCTAAAATCGCTTTCTTGATTGGTGAAGGAGAAGGTTCATTCCTTTCATATTTAAAACAACAGTGTGTTGTTTACAATTCTTTTCAAGAAGGCATTAAAATTGAGTTCTTTTTGGCCACAGGAGGTTGTTGAGCTATGACTCGAAGATGAACAGTGCCTTTAAGAGGAAATGCGACCTCGGACTAGGATAAAAATATTGTATTCCGTTTTACACCTCTGGAGTGGGTGTAATAGTGTCGGATGTTCCTATATAAAATTAGTTAAATAATTGTTTTAGTTATAATCCAACAATTGAAGCTACCATATGGGGTTTTTGGTTAATGTAATTCAGTACGCTGAATATTAAGGCCGTAATACTGCATGTTACCTCTATATAATATATAGTTATTAAAGCTTTGTGTCTGTTCGTTTGGCGTGTATCTTTAATATGATACTATATCAGTTATTTTTTTTTTCTTTTAATTAGTTGTTATAATAAGACTATTTAGTGTGATAATACTATGTTAAAGTTTATAATGACAAGTCTATATATACCCTAGGAATGTATTTGTTAGTGAATTTAGCATTATAAGAGCTAATTATATATGTTATTAGACTTTGATAGTATATATATACTAATAATATGTTATATATATAATGTGATTATAATTCTCAGTATGACTATAATTTCTATAGTAAATGGTTATGGTCATCCTCTAAGAAGAACCAGCAATCCATAATCTCAAAAAACTACAACAGCTACCGGGAAAGGAATCCATTGCTGGGATGCACGTGTGCTAATTTTTGTGCGCGACTAGGATGAAATGTCACTTTGTTAAACTAGACATAATTGCAATAGAAAAACAAAATAGTATCGTTTAGCAGGATGTATTAGGTTGCTATCTGCATTGGTTTTGACTGGACAGTCTTGATGGAAAGAACATGCGCAGATGTCGTCATCCTTTAATTCTATACACTTCCTTAGTCTTTTTTTTATTTCTCTCATATACAATCTTCCTAAATATAATGAAATTTTTTAGGTATTCACGAGATGCCCATTGGTGTAAGAGTTCTATTGGCCAGATACCCTCTAAAGTGTTGTCAAGTCTTCTAAGGTTGGTTTTAAATTCATAGTGGATTTGTTAACTAGCCTCGTGTAACTAAAGGTTAAAAAAAAGGGTTGAACGCGTAATTTCATCGCTAGTCTTATTTTACGTGGAGCGTGTGCTCAAAATAAATCCAATAACTTTAACTTATCTAGACTACTGTTATCTGCTTTTGTGGATGCATGTGTTTTTGAGCACACTTAATTGTTCAAACAACATTGACATTCCCTTTTTACAATAATATCATAATCGTACTCAATTCATTCGGGGAGTTTGGAAAGGTGGGTGAATGAAGACGATTATTTAATAATATAAATAATATATACAATATATAAATACTCCATATAAATATAATAAATAATAGTACGAAAAATGCAATAACACCGATCGCAGTTTTTGTTTTTTCACTTTCTAACAGCCATTTAGATAATACAAAAATTTTACTGATTAATTTTATATTAAATTGCCATAATCTATAACAGTTATTTTTAATAGGCGGTGACATTAATATTTAATATGATACAATATGTGCAAACTGTGCCTGGACAAAATGCCCATTTATATATAATAATGCTTATGACTCAACACTTAGGGCATTTGCTCACAGCGTACATTCACTAAATATCCACTTATCTTTAATTAACTAATTACTCATATATCAATAATATAAAATATTAGCATATCCTATATTAATATGAGGAACGTTAAATATGAGGAAGAATCTCTGACTTTTCTAGTTCATCTCTTTTAATATTAATTAAATAATAAAATATAAAGACCTATCATCCGTTGTAGTGTGACCTGCCATATAATAATCATATATGCGTCTCACTAATTAATTGATTTGTATACTCCCAAAATCTGATTTTTAGCTTATTATGTCTCTTTATTTCTATAAAACTGACACAAACACGCTACATAATAACTTTTTACGAAAATTATAAATTTGAACACCATAATTTCAGTGCGTATTATTTTTCAAAAGTCTGTTAAATATATATGTTTTTCATTCTCTCTATGTTGAGGTTCCTAAACATAATTATCTATTACAATAGTTATTTTAATCTCTACGCGTCTGTTTGGTTCCACTACGATCACTAGTGAGCTATATTTGTGGTCTTTTAAGATTAGAGAGACTTGTGATAAAATGAATATAAATTGTCTTTTATTTAACATGATAATTTGTAACGCCGTTTATCTTTTATACGATTATGTTTTGTCATATTTAACCTATATCACGTTATTCGAGTTTCTGATTATACCTTATTGGTTATGAAGTGTATACGCTATATGACGCTCTAAATATTGCATATCTTCACTAAAAACGGTTTGTATTGACCCCAATACTAATTACCTAACCCTAACACCGTGATAGCCGTAAATTATAGCTAATAAGACCTTTATACACGCTAATTAACTATACGCACTATAGAACTCTAAACTACTACACTAAATTTCCAACTAATAAGAGCATTGTGTATAAATCCTACTTAACCTGTTAAACTCAACCAAAATTTCATAGATAAAGTTGTTATCTAATTACGATAATACTCTATGTCTTAATAGGTCAGTGCAAAACTTTCCGATATTTTAAAATGGAGTTGATTTATATGTACGCGTGTTCCAGTCCAAGTAGTTACAGTGATTCTTTAGCCAACCACTGGTTTGACCAAACAATACTTCTATGACATCTCCTATCTGCTTTGATTTTTGAATTGAGTAATAGTACACTATTGAAATAACAGATTTTGAGAGAAGCAGTGAGAAAAGCCCAAAAGTATGAGTTAGAGAAAATGAAATAATCATAAGATTGTAAGAAAAATACCTTAAAAAAACATTTATATATATATACGCTTCCAATATTCTAGTACATATAATTAAATTAGAAATTGTTTAATAATTAACTTAATAAGTGAATAACAATCATAAATAAATATAATGAAAATAAGAGAATACTATGTAAAACTTGTTATTGAGCACTAACCATACAAAGTGACTAATATAAACACAAGTCTCGATATAACTTTATTGTTTTACCTCTTTCATTAGGGTATTTTACTTGTTTCAAATTATTTAACAAAAATTCATATCTCTACGGCAGAGATGAAGGTAGTGAAGAAAAAAAATGTAACGCAATTGATCGCGCGAATAATGAATTATAATGGACAATCCTGGTAAATTGATTCGATATAGTTTAGGAACGAATAAAAAAAAAATACTAAAATCACACAATATATATTATATGTATTAAGTTAAATCATATATAAGTCACTATATGATAGTGAGGCTATTTAGAGCCGCTATTGTATTGAGGTTACCTCGTTAAAATCAATAGATCTTTCCTATGTGACTTTCATATAGTCTTTCATATATTTTTTTTAACAGTAAGATAATGCACACCAATTGGGTATAACCTTCGCAGAGAACTCGTCGGCTAGAATGACGGTGGAGTCTTGTGACGCTTCCGAGGAAACGCATATCGGGGTAGACTAATTCCTCTCTGGAATTCTGGTATTGGAATACGTCCCCCCTGTGATGGTGCGTCAGCTCGCGAGCCCCATACATTGTGACACGTGTAATACTTTATCAATAATTATGTATACTTTATAGTGTATTTAGTTGTGTATAAATAATTATATCGTGTATATAGTAAGTATCGGATAAAAATATATATGGTGTGAGATAGTATTTAGTGATTATGAGCTTATTATATAATAATGAACTACTAATTATTAATATATATATAATATATATATATATCTATATATATATATATATATATATACTATATATAATATATTATATATTATATATATATATATATATATATATATAGTATATTTATAAATGTGCCACCCCCCCAAAAAAAATAGCTAATTTTTGTTTAATTTTTTTTTTTTTTTTAACATTTTCTACTAAATTTACAAGGATTCAAAAATGTATTTCTTTTCCTGTAGCTATTGTAAGTTTTCGAGATTTTTTTTTTTTTTTTTTTTTTTTTTTTTTTTTTTTTATATAGTTTCTCGGTAAAATTTTGGGCGCAGGATTTCCACATGTATTCTATGTCCTGTAGCTTTTTATGTTTTGAGATTGGAATTAAGTGAGATCTATCACTAAATAATATGATTATTATATTATTTATTTCGTGACTACTATATATATATATATACCTAAAATATATTATATAGATATTATAAAATAGAGATATCAGAGTTGAGTTAGCTCATCTACATTAGAATAGTTTAATTATAACTGTGCTATGTTATATTTTTAATATTTTCTCACTCATAAAAATATGAAGTGTGATGTAATCATTTAGTGTTTAGAATACAATGACATCATGCAAATATCTATATATAATCTATAATAAAGTTATGCTTAATTCTTTGTGATATATAGGCAACTCATTGATATCTAATAAAAGTGTGATGAATATAATGATTTATTGATCTAATTTACTCTATCCGTGGCGTGTTAGGAATTTCTGGTAGGCTTGCCTTCTTGTTTTTAAAAAGACACATTCATATATTAAGAAAAAAAGTAAAATTATAAAAAATATTAAATATTAAGAAACCATAAAGAACTTAATCTACAAAATCTTAAACCTAAAGTAAATAAAAGCAAAAATTCGTAGGTAATCAAATATTTACGGTCTTGTAGATTCCCATAAATTATTAGACACTTGGTGGCGTGGCATGTGTGAAATATATATCGTATACTCCAATGATAGTTAATGGAAGCTAGCCGCTCAGTGCATTGTGTCATCATATTATGATGTGTCACTGTGAGAAGCGCAATTATCAATTAATTAATGTATCCTCTCACGTTCTTCACTCTCGTGCTCTCTCTCATACGTATCGTATGATAAACTAATATACTTAGTGTGCCATAAAATCTTTCCCTACTAACAATAAGAAGCTTAAATAATGCTACGTGGTTATGAATGATATCAAAACTATTTAGTTGTGAGCTCATTATAAGTGATAATTATATATTTATATCATAAGAGTTTCTCTATATCCTAAGTGTTTCTTCAGCTATAGTTACACTATTCTAGTGTTTTCTGTATAATTAAATGATATTTTCTCAACTACGATGTAATGCTAGATAAAAATGTGCCAAGACTTACCAGACAATTATCTCCTTTTCGCTGTCGCTAATTGTAGTTTTTGAGAATATGAGTTGAGGCTTTAAAACGATACTAGTAGCCATAAGATAAGTAGTGATAAATAGTCTAGTATTCATACTATCCTGTAGAATAGAATAATGGTATTTCTCTAATAATATCATTATTAAGGTTTCTAAGTAAATTAAGATATTATATCAAATAAATAAAAATAAATAACTATTGTGTCGACAAGATCAGAATGACTATAGATAATGCTAAATAATATTAAGAAAGTCTATAGTATAGTGACTTATAGAGTATATTAGCCTCATATAATACTCTCTATCTGTAATTTTAACTTCTACAGGTTCAGAATCTGAGAGACAGTTAACTTATATCAGCCATTGAAAACTCACAGATATGTATGATCAGGCCCGGTAAACCAAGAAAGTTTGAGATGAGATGATAGCTTTTGATAGGTCTCTCCATGAGATAGTACAGGATCATATACTTATAGAATTTGAGAAAACTATAGTTTGGTTTGTGTGAGTAAGTTACCATCTCACTTAGTACAAACACACAATTGGGGTAAATGCGATTCTCAGAATCTCGTGTATTAGTATGCGAATGTCCGGCAATTATCTCACGTGATGTGGAATATCAGAACTTATATGTAGCTGTACTTTTCTGTGTGGGTTTGGTTAATATATTCGGTACTCTCGAACATTTATAAGTACAGTGTACACTCACGGATTCGATTATATTGGGAATTCTGTGCACGAACGGTGGCTGAGATTTGTGTGATTATAGTCAGTGTATTCGATAAAAAATTTAGCACAAGTTTGGACAGCGATGCATAGGGTTGTGTCCATAGAAAAGAGCGAACTTAACAGGTAGAGATTTTTAAGGTAGTGGAGTTCAGTGTATAGGGGAATTCTTACTTTCGGAGCACCCAAAATAGCCCCGAAGTTTTGAGGTTATATTCGGCATTCGAGCACTTTCCACACATAAACAAAAAAAATGAGACAAGCTTAGGATGGAAATGGTTCAGAAATGGAAGACTAGAGTTAGTCTCCACGTGTGAGTCGTACTATAGAGTCGATATCCGCGAAATTGTTATAAAAAGGTGTTGAGCACTGTGGATTTCTGAAACTCCGCAGATCAAAAAGCTAAATAATTAAACTCACTATGACTGTGTGTCAATATCTTATTATATTCACTGTCAAGAATCTTATGCCTAAAACACTCCATAATTCCCATTTAATCAGGAAACATTCTTTTTGTCTTTAACTTTTCTCATTTTAGCTCGTGAATGAATTAGAATTGGGTTTGGGTTAAAGTAAGTTGTAACAGTTTGCTTTGTAATTTCCTCTTTCTCTTAGAACATTATCCTGCATTCTTACTTTTTTTTTATTTTTCGTCTTTTTATACAGTATTGTGCAAAATATGAAAATATGTTTACTCTTTGTGTAATATTTCTTGTTATAGTGTTATGTTAAATTTTAAGGATAATGGTTTATTGGTGTTTGAAATTCATTACTTTTTTTGGATACATGTCCTTATTTATATGTGTGTAACTTTGCGGTAGTGTTCCCATATAATTTTTTTTTTTTTCTTTTTCGTTTCTAATTTGCTCATTCCAGTTACGACTTCCTTATTTTCCATGATTTGTTCATTTTTTTTATATTATTTTTACTCTTTACTTTTTTTCCGAGTTCGCCTGTTCTAGCTTTTTATATACTTTCATTGCTTTTCCTTATTTATAACATGAATTCTTATTTTTTAATTTTGTTTTTATTATAATTTATATATTTTTTTCTGCTATTTAAATATATAATTTCTCTTTTTCATTTTTTTTTTTAACTTTCTTTTTAAAAAATTAATTAACGTATTTTTTTTTTTTTTATTTACTTTTTTGAGATGTGTTTTTTTTTTCTCATTGTGTTTATATTTTTTATTTTTCTGTGTCGGATCTACATTATATGAATATATTCATTCTGATTCGTGCTCTTCTTATAATTTTCATTATTTCAACCACCTTTTTCCAAAAAATGCTATTTTTTTATAAGTGTATATATTTTTTTAATCATTTTCCTTTAGTTTTAAAAATTTTATATATCTTATTAAGTTTTTTGACTAATAGTGCTATTCTTTTTTGTTGTAATGAAAATATATAACTTTATTTTTTCAAAAATACCTCTCTCCTCACCATACTTTTTCCAAAGCGATTAAGTAACACTTGACCCACGTTAGAGATATTGAATGTTAAACTCAGTTTGCGATTGATGATCGGTTTGTTGTTAATCCCCAGAGCTCTTTTTGAGTAATATAAGAAATGTTTCATATTTCTCATCGTACACACCACACACACACACACACACACGACCTACCACACACATCCCTAAACCTACCACACTACACACACCACACACCACACAACAAAAAACACAGCACACACACACACACACAGCACACACAGTAACACACACACACACACACACATCTACACACACGCCGCACATCACACACAGGTTTTGAAAAAAACTAAAACTTTTAGAACCACTAATATTAAGTTACTAAAATTCATTTTTTCTACGATAATAAATCAGAATTAGGTAACTTAAGTCTGCAAATGCAAGTTATGACATGGATGAACCTTCTCAATTCGTATATAGTATATATATATATATATATATATAACCTATATACTATATATATATATTATATCATATAATATATATAATATATATATATATATATCATATATATATATATATATGATTATTATAGCGAATGAAAGGCTCAGAAAATTTTGAATCAGGGAGTAAGATGTTTTGGAAAGAAAGTTAATAAAAAAAGGAAGAAGAAGAAGGGGTTGGGGAAGAGGATTAAGGGAGGAGATGGGGATGGGATAGGATAGGGGGAGAGGATAGGGTGAGGAAGAGATGGGGGGAGTATTTTAGTGGACTATTGAATGAAGGGGTGGGGTAGCGGGGAGGAAGAAGTGCAGAAGGTGAGGAATGGGAAATGAAGTGGGCGAGGGAGGGGGAGGATGAACTACAAATTGGACCGGAAATTATGTAGGCTGTGAAATAAGAAAGAAAAGGGAAGTTCCGCAGGTCTGGATGGTGTGAGAATGGAAATGAATGATGAAGGGAGGTAGGAGGGCGTGGAAGGAATGGCTGTCATAAGATTGTCATAACATATGTTGGAGGCAGTGTGAGGCTCCTACCACCGACCAGGATTGGGAAGGATGGTCCCTGTGTGGTTCTCTGATAATACAGTGGCGAAGGGGAATGAATGGAATGTGGGAAATTATAGAGGTATAATGTCTTTTAAGTGTGGTAGGGAAAGTGTACGGAAGAATACTGATTGAGAGAGTAAGAGGTTTAACGGAGGGGAGCATGGGGGAAGAACAAGGAGGGTTTAGGGAGGGAAGAGGGTGTGTGGGACCAAGTGTTTACACTAAAGATGCTTGTGGAGAAAAGTATAGAGAGGAAAGGGAAGTGTATGGGTGTTTTTTAGATTTAGAGAAAGCATATGCATAGAGTGAATAGGGGTGAATTATGGAGGGTGTTTGGAGGAAAATGGGGTGGGGGGTAATTTCTAGGGAAAGGTATTAGGGCTTTTTATAGGAATAGTTAGAATGTGTCTAAGAGAGAGTTTTAGGAGGGGAGAGTGAGATGTTTGGGATGGGTGTGTGGATGGAGGCAGGGGTGTGTAATGTCGCCGTGGCTATTCCAATCTGTTTATGGAGAGTGTTTGCAGAGGAATGGTGAGAGGGAGAGGAGGGGGGTGGGAATTGAAATGAATAGGGAATGATTAGAAGGGAAAGTGAACATGATACTGCTTTTGCGGATGAATAACTGCCACTATGTGGCGAAGAGCGCGGAAGGCTGAGGTATTTGGTGCGGGAGTTGGAGTTGGAGAGAATGTGTGGACAAAATGGGCTTAAAATAAATCCAGGAAGGTAAGAGTAAGTGTTCATAGTGTTTTGAGGAGGAGGAGAGTGTAGAGGAGGAAAGGGTTGTTTAGAGGTTCAGAGTAGGGCGGTGTGTAGTATGGGAAGAAGTACAAGGCTTTTTCGATATTTAGGGATGGATTTTTTGGTAAGGGGGGAGGGATGAATGAGGAGATAGAGAGCATAGAATAGGCGAAGGAATGAGAGCTTTTGAGTGGTCATGAGAGACATATGGAAGGGCGGGGATTCTATCACAGAAATCAGGAGGATAAATATGTTTGAGAAAACTGTGTACCAGCGGTATTTGTACGGGTTGTGAAACCGTGGGGGTTGAATGCCAGGGCTACCAGGAAAAAGTTGGAAGTATTTGAGATGAAAGGGGTGAGAGCGGTATGTGGGTCAGTAGAAGGGAGAGGATTAGGAATAGGGTGGTGAGGGAGAGATGTGATTGGGGGAATGGGTTGGTGGGAAGAGCGGAGAAGGGCATGTTAAGATGGTATGGGCATTTAAATGAGAATTGGAGGAAACAGAGAGTTTGGTAGACAGAGTTTTGGGAGGCGGAGGGGATTCATAAGAAGGAGAGAGGAAGGGGGAGACCAAGAAGGAGGTGGATAAAGGATGGAATTAAGAGATGCTGCCTGGGAGAGGGAGGGATGTGGGGAGGAAGAGTAAGGGCGTGTGGCAGAGGGATAGAGTGGGGTTCGGAGAAAGGTGGGTGAGGGCGAGATGAGAGGCGGGTGTGAATGAGGTGAGGCTGTACGCTACGACACTAACCCCCGCTGCAAGCGGGACAAAAGTGAACGTATAATAATAATAATAATAATGAATATATATATATATTATACTATATATATATATATATATATTATAATATATATTATTAAATATATATATATATTATATATATATATAATAATATATAATATAGAATATGACTATATATATATATACTATTAATAATATATATATACTTATAAATATTATATTATATAATTATTATATTTATATATTATATATATAAT
>JABUQX010053169.1:45000-46205 GCA_015478945.1 Trachelipus rathkii
GAAAGATTAAATGATTTGGCAAGGATCTCAATTGAAAAAGAGCTACTCGTCTCATTATGCGAAAAGGAAATTCTGGATGATGAAGCAATACGATACTTTCTACAAAAAGAGAGAAAACTGAAACTTCAATACAAGTAATATATCAAAAGTGTTTTTAACGCAATATATATATATATACCGGTAAATATATATATATATTATATTAATATAATCATATATATATATATTATATATATATATATATATATTGACTATATATTAAAATATATATATATAGTAATATATTATATATCTTGTGCATAGCAAAGCATCTAGCTTACGCACTGATATATATATATATATATATATATATATATATATATATAGTTATATTATATAAAGTATATATAATATATATATATATTATATATATTATTATATATATAATATATATATAATATATATAATGTTTTTTTTATCAAAAAATATACAAAAGATATATATATAATATATATATATATATATATATAAATATATATATATATATATAATATATCTTATAATTATATATATATATATATATATATTATATAATTATATATTAATATATATATATATATATTATATAGTTATATATTTATATACTATATATATATATATATTATATTAAAATATATATATATATATATTAATATAATATATATCTATATATATATATTTATTATAATATATATTATATTATATAATATATATATAATATATATTATATGGTCCATTCTGTTTTTAGCGCTAGGTAGTTTTAATTTTTTTTTGTTTTTTTTTCATATTATTCTACTATATGACACCAACAATGAATCAAAAGTTCGAAGTAATTTTTCAATAATTTTTTAAAAATCACTTTATATTAAAAACTTTCTATATCGATAAAAAATCTCTAAAAGTACGAAACTTACAGAAAAATCAATTACATATTTGGAAAGTATAAGGGTTATTGTAAAAATTTAAATATATATATATATATATATATATATATATATATATATTATATTATATATTATATATTTCTAAACATATTATAACAGTAGCCATATCTATATATCATAAAGCCAAACCTTTCGGAGTCACGCAACATGTGATGAACCGGTTAGGTGTTCGTGCGAACGTTGCTTATATACTGACGCATCTCCTGGTGTTTTGTTTTCCTTTCATATATATATAATAATATG
>JABUQX010053170.1:0-10000 GCA_015478945.1 Trachelipus rathkii
TGGGTAATTGATAGAAGTTTCCTTTGTCAACTTACAACCTGCCAAGCTACCTCCTTGTGAAAATTTTAAACACTAAAATTCTGACCAAATCTACTGTTCCTTTAAAGTAAATGCAGTCTTTCCACATGTAAATTTTGTAGCAATGGCCAGGTCATAGCAATGAAATTATATATGTATCGCAATTATATACCGATTATTTGAAGTCTATGTACCTAGAACGCTGTGAAAGCTATCACTCACATTTGTTATATTCTGCTCAATGCAATTGCACTATCGCTTTCTGTATGAGTGCCCTAGGTTATATATAACTAGTATAGATAATTAGACTATATCCATAAGCATGTACTTTAGTCAAAAATATCGCTTCGATACGCACTAATATCCTGCTTTTGTGTGTTAATAGAAGGGCACAAATAGTTTATAAAACTATTGCCATTAGATTTAAGTTAGTTTATAGTATTTAGTTTAAGGAATTTTAAGCTTATTTATGCTTAAAATGTTGTAAATAACCTTTTGATTAGGATCCTGTTCTCGAATAGTATCTTCTCTTTGTATTTAGGCCTAATAATTTATTTATGCTGTAAATTTATAAGAATCGGTGATGGAACACTTTTGCTCTACTATTACCTAGCTTATGGTGCTAGTGCATGAAGCATATTTTTTAAATACTTTAAACATTGCTCTCATGCATTATTACATTATTAGGCTTATTTAAAAGCATTAAATTAATGTGTGATAGGCTGATGCCATATTTCTTTGCTTCAATATTTATTAGGACTTTTGTCCCTTTATATCAATCAGTTGTCCTATGGGCAGTTTAACAATTATTTGACATTAAATACGGTATTACCTTATTAAAATTTTTATTTGGGTCATACTAGCTTGTTCGATAAAAAAATAAAAAATACTATTTTAGATGCAATATGGTTTATTATAATTAACATTTAAAAAAAAAAAAGTAAAATTTTCTTAACTTTTACCCATTTAATTTACTGGTTATATATATACTGTGCATGCTTTATATGCTACACACAGTGGCTTTTCCTTGTTACTTCTATTTACCGCTTTTTTTTTTTGTTAATTGGGTTTACTACTAGATGCCTCGTTAGGTATTCATATACTCTCTCACATGGGTTCTCAAAGCTAACAATCTTACTATTTAGAAATTCATTATAGTATATATATTTAATTTAATTTGTATTATATTCTGATATGTGCGACACTAGTATGGTCCTTTATGGACTGTTATCTCATATAATAATATTGTATATTTGAGATTGTTTTCTGAATTTCCTATGGTGCCTATTCATAGTTTTAGTGAATATTTTGCTATATTGTTATGCAAGTACTATGCTGCCTGAAACGTCATCCTGTTTAGTAACTACTTAGTAGCTTTAATTTGGTCTCCTAGCATATGAAGTTTCATATTTGTTTACCTAGAAAATCTGGCAATTCATGCTGGACTTATTTTTGATGTGCTTTATTTTAGAGTCTTTGCTCATGATGTAGCTCACTGGATTGAATATTTGTTGTTGAATAAAGAGTTGTCACTTAGCCTCACTTCGAACAACTGCGTGTACCCTTAAATGTTGCAATGGATATAGAGCATTAAGAACAATTTCTTAATGGTTACATCTTAGTGTTCTTCAGCAAATTCTTTTTGTTCCGGGAGGTTATTTAGAATATTTTATTCTGATCATTAACTTACTTATGTTTGTTATGTTACACTAAATTTTTATAAAATTGAGTCTTTCGAGTCTCTTAAAATGCTTATAAGAATTTTAGAGTTAATTCTTGTATCTCAAGCTGTGTTTTTTGTAGACTGTTCTGAAAAGATATTTTGTTTTTGGCAAACATCAAAAAGTTTGTTTTGAAATCTTATAAAAACGAGTCACTTTGAAAATGAAGCTATAGTCAATTGGTGAGTTAAATGTGAGATGATATATCTCCGATCCGTTTGTAGCATTTTTGCTATTTGTTGAAGTATATACATTAAAAACTGAGTAAAGTATTTCTTTTATATTATTAAACTTAAGTTCTAGTTAGGCCTAAGTATTTTTGCCTTATTAAAGATAGAGGAATTGTTCATAGAAACTTATGTTAAGGTCTCTTTTCCAAGCTGGTCCTAACCCTTTATATTCTGAATTAGCAGGACTAGCAGTTAGGTCTAGGTCTATTCTATCTTTTCTGTTTTATTCTAACACTTCTCTAGCCTCTAATCTTAATATCCTAATTACTTTTTAAGTTTGAACGCCGAGTACTCAGGATGGTGCATTCTATATTGTGGGCCTAAACTAGTAAACTTTATAGCAACTAAAACTTAATACATTACATTATAAGCTTACTTACTTTAACAATAAGCGTCGCTCATCCAATAGTATTAATTTTCTCATGGATAAAATTTAATTTACTTAAAAAACTATTATCTTGTATATATGGTGAGTATTTTTACTTTTATTTTTGTTAACTTTAAGCCAAATTAGAGCTAGATTTGCATAATTTATTTAATAGCAATATCCTCTTTACAGGAGTGAGTATACAGTCCACTACAACTCATGTCCTGTGTGATTGCCATATTTCTGAAATTTACCCTCATGGTATACATCATTCTCCAACAATATATATATATATTTTTTATATATATATAATATTTATTTAATATATTATATTATATATACTTTATATTATTATATATATTATATTTATATATAATATTATCTATATTTTCTTTATATTATATATATATATATATATATATATATATATATATATAAATATATATAAATTATTAATTATTATAAATAAATATATATGTGCCTATATATATATATATATATATATATATATTATATTATATATATATATATTTATATTATATATTATTATATATATTATATATTAATATATATATATATATATATTTATATTTATTATTTATATATATTTTTATATAATATATTTTTAATTATATTATATAAGTTAAGATATATTAGTTATATATATCATTAATATATTATTGTTATCCTATATATATAATGTGCCTATATATATTATATATATATATATTTATAATATATTATATATTATTATATTATTATATATATATATATTATATATATATATTATATATATATATATATATATCTTATATATATATATATATATATTACTATCTATTATAATTATTATACATATATTATATATTTTAATATACATGTAGTGATGTGTGCTGTGTGTGTAGGTGTGCGTTTATGCGTGTTATGTGTGTGTGTAGTTTGTGTTTTAATGTAAAAGGAGATATAGCACTCCGCCCCATATATTAACGTATACTTTGTTAAAATAAATAATAATAATAATAAATAATAATAATAATAATCAATAATTACAATATTAATAAATTAATATTTTTTATCATAAAAATTAAATTAATATAATAATAATAATAAATAATAATAATTTAATGGATATATTATTATATCATAATAATAATTATATAATAAAATAATAATAAATACTAATATAATAATAAATAATTAATTAATAATAATTATATAAATAATAATATATTAATAATACACATATTTGGCAAACTTTTCAAATTCAAATATTTTTCTTGGTAATATTATCCTTATCAATAGTTTGAAATAAACTTTAGAGAGAAAGCCTCTTGTTGCTTCATGAGCGTATTCCTGATGCAAACTCAAAAATCAATACATTTGTTTATTTATTTAATTTTATATATTTTATTAATAATTAAATTCTTATTAGTTAAAATAATTACCTTTGTCAAAAATTTTTGTGAAAGAAGTTTAAGTTTTTTTTTTTTTTTTTTTTTTTTTTTTCTGAGAATTGATCTTGATTTGTAGATACTTAATTTTCCTATCCATCCATGGGCCGAAATAATATCTAGGATTTTATAGGCTCTAGAATTTATATATAATTATTATATTTAAAAATTTATAATCTTAATATATAATATATATATTAATATATATATATATATATATATATTATCGAATAAATTTATTTTATATAGTAACTATAGTTATAATTTTTAAATCAATAATAATTAGTTGTATATGTAGGTATATATATATTAATACATATTGTTTTTCATATAATACTATCTATATAATATATTAATATAGTGAAACACTATGTCTAAATTAGGAAGGCGTTCTTTCTAAAATCAATTGAAAAATACCCTATAAGCTGAAAGAAATTCCCGGAATATTTATATATTCTAGCAATTATTTAAATTTATAAGTGTGATTGTTGTTCTCTTTTTTTACTATCTTCATTTATTTACAGTTTCAATTTCAAAAGATCCTATTCACAATATTTATTTACTTTTGTGACTATACGAATTTTATTAATAATAGTTGGAAAAAATATTGTATTCAAAATATAATAATGTTATTGAAAATTATAACTAGTAGGTATTAATGGTTAGGTTAGGTTATATGTTTCGTAAGTTAGATTAGGTTAGGTTATATTAGGTTGGGGTTAGGTTATATTTAGGTTAGGTTAGGTTAGGTTTAGGTTATGAGTAAGGTTATAGTTAGGTAATTTAAGTAGGTTTTAAGGTTTAATAAGGTATTTTTAAGTTTATTTTAGGTTAAAGAGATTATATTATATATATATATATTAATATTATATTTTATATAGTATATATATAATATATATTATAGTATATATATATATTATTATATATATATATATATATATATAATTATAATTATATATATATACTATATATATTAATATTAATAAATTTCTCTTATTTCTGAACTATCACTATTTAATCTGGCTAAATAATATTTTTACATGATAAATGATATTTTATTTTTTTACCCTTCTAAATAGATCTACTATTTTCTCATACTTCACTATCTAAATAATTGCCGTTCAAGTTTATCTTTTCTCGTCCGGTCCAATAAATTTTACAGCCTCTTCTATTTATGATCTTGTAAACAGTCTCAAAAGCAATATATGTTGATGGACATATATATAATACATATAACAGTTCAATGTAATCGCATTTTTAATTTAGTTAACTATATATAATAATTTTTAACCCAATCAAGTAAGGATACGAAGCCATTCCTCATACTTATATTCATACGTGTTCTCATAATTACAATTATAGTGAAAAATAAACTATTCTATTAATTTTGAAAACGTAATATTTTTTTATAAGTTTGAATGATCTATATTTTGAAATAATACGATAACTTAAAGTAAACTTCTTTGGTGCACCATATGATTATGTGTAAGAATGTTTCAGGTAAAATTAATATAATTGGTTAAAAATATGTATTTATAATTAAAGGTATGTAAGACAGTTTTTTACCATATAATTTGACAGATAGCAACATAGTTCCGATCTAGAGTATTATATATTCCGTGAGTTGGTTATCTATAGTATTAGTTGTATATATTTTCTATTAGGTATTTTCATATAAGGTATTATTTCGAGATTATCGTATATTTAATACAGGATTAATTTATTATATCGTTAATATTTTTATTAAGTGATTTAAAGGTGAATTACCCCTAAAGTGCAATTAGCTCCACCATATAACTATTTACTTAATAATAAGTAATTTGTGTTGGGACACACAGTGAGAATGGTAGCCCTACTACAATAATTACATTAAATTAATTATTATATTATTAAAATAATAATATAATAATATAATTTAAAATTAATATTAATATTAAATAAATAAATTAAATAATAAATAATAATTATATATAATTAATTAATATAATATTAATTATAATATAATATATATAATATAATATATATATATATATATATACTATATTATAAGTTATTTTAAATTGAGTAGAATTTTGGCACTATTTACTACTAATCTGAATAATAAAATTCAAAAATATTTAAATAATTTGGTTGCCCACCAAGTTATTAGTTAAGTGTTATAAACTAATATTTCTACTCTTGTGTAGGTAGGCAAATCTCTTCTTACTACGCAATAGCTTTTTCCAGGTCGCTCGTTTGTTCGCTCTGTAATCTATAAAAACCGTTATAAGCAATCTGGTAGTTAAACACTTCATATGAGGGACCTTGTCTTCCTTGGGACGTGTGTTTACGTTATTCCGGTTCAAAGATCTGGTGAAACTTTTTAATTATTAAGAAAGTTGAATTATCATGTCATTAACTTAATTATTAGTGAATATTCCATATTATAACCAATTGAGACCTCACGATGAACAACTTATTAATTACTATCTTGACATTTATTAAATAACATTATACTAATGTATGCATTATATACTGATGTAGGTTATATTATTATTATATTATTTTAATTAACATCAATTAAGCGTTTGATAATAAAAGTAATACTTTACATCAAAACCAAACTCCTTACGAATATTAGTCTTAGCGGCTAAAATATTATAAAGATATGTGATCTAAGTTAAATAATTATAATTTTCTGTACTGTTAGAGTCGCCTTGGTCGAATCAAATGGAATCTAGATAAACGTGCCGCAGTCTCTCTCTTCATTCTATCTCGTATCTCTTCTCTCTATACTATATATATATTATATTATTATATTATATTTATTATTTATTTATATATTTACATATATATATAATAATTTAATATATATATATATTTATTATATTATTAATATATATTAATTATATAATATATATAATTATTAATATAATATTATTATTATATATATATATTATATAAATATATATTATTAATAAATATATATATATATATAATATATTTAAGTATATATATATATATTAATATATATAAATAATATATATATATATTAATATATATATATATATTAATATATATTATTTATATATATATTATAATACTTATATATATATATTTATATATATATATAATATATATATATATATTATATATTATATTAAATAATATATATATATATATATATATAATATTTTATATTATTGCTATGACTGTCGTCTGAGTTGGGCGTGTTATAATACTCAAGCAGGTGAACTAAGAAAAGAGAAAAGAGAAGATCTTAGGATAAAGAGTTAAAGAAGAAATCGTGAAATGAAAACTTATCAAGGGAGGTGGTGATCTCGATATGTAAAGGGAGGAGTTGTGTGAGAGGATTTTTGTTGGTGTTGATTGGCGAGATATGAATGTGATTTGGTTGTTTATTTGTGCCAGTAGTAAAGACACAACTGTTGTGTGCTATAATTGGTTGAGACGGAGTCTCGAGCTATTGAGTAGGTTTAGTACAATCAGCTATAGACAAAGAAGTAATTTTTATGTGAATATTCTTACTATTAATATATAGATTCACATAATCTTTTTATTCGATAAAGAGATATTTGACTTTATAGATTTAAAATCAGATTAAAACACAAAATAATTGAAAATTAAATTTATTAACGAACTCAAGAGGAGTCGCAGCAACAATTAATTATTAATGTTAAGTTCGAGGAATTTGCATTATTTAGAGATACCTTAGTGTTATGTATAATTGTTTGAAATCAAGTAATTATGACAAATAAAGCGCGAGTAGCATATTATAATAATTCTGTAGGTATATGCAGAGTGCAGAGCGTGAGCGCTAATAAAGCTACAATCGATTCAATTCTAATTTATTAGTACCATAGAATGAAATCTATAATAAAAATACATACCCATCTCTCTCATATACTCTTTGTAAAATATAAATGCTCGTAATATAATATTGCTTAAATAATTTTACATGCTTTAATTTGAAAGGATCGTAGGTTAACAACGTTAACTCGCACATGTTATAGTACTGCAAGAGATAGGTTAATGCAAGAAAATATTAAATAACTTAACGACATGGGAATCGTTGAGAAGCTGGGAACCTTCTTCCTGCCATTTTACTCTTAATAACCGTGAAAAACTGAGATAGATTAGGAAGTAGAAATATCAATAACCACAATACTGACTGATTGACACACTTGTCACTGAGTTTTCCTCATTCTGACTACATATTTAGGTATGTTGAAATATCTAGGAGAATTTACAGTAATGAATAATTAATTAATTATATATTTATAATTTATATAAATATATATAAATCAAATAATTATAATTAATAAATAATTATATAATATTATATATAATAATATTAATATATATAATAATTAATAATAATAAATACATATTATTAATAATATAATTAAATAATAATAATAATATATAATAATAATTAAATATATAATATAATAATATAGTAGAAGAAGAAGAATAATAATAATAATGATAATATTTAATAATAAAATATTGAAAAAATATATTAGAAATTTAAGGAAAAAAAACATTTTTTTTTCCAACTTATTTATAATATTACATAAATAAATTATAAATATTATAAATAATAATAGTAATTAAATATATTACCTTAATTCACAAAGAAATCAGTCTTGATACAAGTCCGTATCACAGTAAATATCCAGTATAATCAGAAAAAAAATTGTATCATAAATAAATTCCTAAACAGCTACTTTGTTAAGACAAAATTTATTATATACCCTTGTAATGGTACATAAGAATAATTTATACATAATTTGTTATTTCCCATAAACATCCACTACGTATATATATGTATATATATATTACATTTAATATTTAATATAATATATATATATATATATTAATATATATATATATATAATATATTAATTAATATATACTATATATATATATATATTATTATATAATAATATATAAATATTATAATTTTAATATTATATATATATAATATATTTATTATATATTATATTATATATATATATATATATATAGATAATATTATATTTATATATATATATATATATATATATATAATATATATATTATATATATATATATATATATATATATATATATATATATATTATTATACATATATATATATATATATATATATATATATATATATATTATATATATATATATATATAATATATATATATATATATATATATTATATTATATATTATTATAATATATATATATATATATATATATACTTATATATATATATATATTTATATTGTATATATATATATATATATTTATATATATTATATATATAATTATATTAATATATATAATATATATATATATATTTATATATATAATATTATATAATTAATATAATATATATATTATAATTATAATATATAATATAATTATATATATCTATTTATATTATTTATAATAATATATATAATTATATATATATTTATATATTAATTTATTAAAATGGGTAAATCATTTTTGATTATATTATATTTTAGTACCTAGTGATACCTGTATTATTGGTTAATTAACCTTAAATTTATAAAAAAATAATTTATGAGGGATGTAGCTTACAATATTATGCATTATTTTTATTTTTTCATAGACATGATAATGTAATAAATACATATAAAAATAACACTAGTATATAATTATATATAGTATATATATATTATATATATATAGTATATATATATTATATATATACTATACTATTATTAATGAGAAGGCCTTAATTAATATTTGTTGTGATTAAGTATATACGATCACTCTGTGTACAATGAGAGTTTCAGTTTTCAGTAAGACGGATATAACATTGTACGTATAAAGCGTATATGCGCAGTGGATCTCTTCTTATATTGTCTCTGTGGTGACCCCTTCACGTCTAGTAACGATGTTTAACATATTGAGTACTAACATTAAAATTAATTAACCCATTATGTACATGAGCTGTAGTAACAGGTAATTGAATACGTAAACTAGCAGTAAAGTTTGTACATAAATTGCTATGGTTGATTTATGTTGTACTTTGTTTTATTATCTTCTTTTTGAAATTACGCATATGATAACACTGGCTCACAGAATGTGATAATCTTTCTCCTATACATCTAATGTGTCACTAACCGGTGATTAATCTTCTCTAATTTCTTCTATATATTATTTCTTAATATATATAAGGAGAAT
>JABUQX010053170.1:25000-30000 GCA_015478945.1 Trachelipus rathkii
GATGTAATTGGCATGTAAGAAGAACATAAAATCGAGTGCTGAAGTATAATAAACATTTTAGTTTTGAGCATAGCAATATGGTCGCTATCCGAGAATTTTGATTATAAGCATAGTCCTTTACAGAATCGTATGACCTTAAGCAGTACGAATCAGTAGATCAATAGAGTTGTTACCTAACACACCTAGGGGGATTAGTATGCTTTTGTTTTACACTTTTTACTGCTTTAAACTTCATTTTTTAAACTGCTGTTACTCCATGTTTACTGCTTTAACTATATGTTTTAACTGCTTTAACTGCAATATTTATTAACATTAACATACCTTAAAGCGTAAATCTAGTAAATCAATAGAGGTGGTTACCTAACACCTCAGGGATTAGTATGCGTTTGTTTTAACTGCTTTAACTTTCTTTGCCTGTTTGACTTGCTTTAAACTCATGTTTTTACTGCTTTAACTTATAAGTTTTACTGCTTTTACTCACATATTTATTAACATTACAAAACTTAAAGCAGTAAATCTATAAATTCATAGGGTGTTAACCTATATAGCATCAAGGGGATTAGAATGCGTTTGTTTTACTGCTTTACTGCTTTAACTTTCTGCTTTACTGCTTTAACTCATGTTTTACTGCTTTAACTTATTATGTTTTACTGCTTTAACTCTAACTCATATTTATTAACATTACCATACCTTAAAGCAGTAAATCAGTAAATCAATATGAGGTTTTACCTAACACCTAAGGGATTGGTATGCTTTTGTTTTACTGCTTTAGCTGCTTTAACTTTCTGCTTAACTGCTTTAAACTCATGTTTTACTTGCTTTAACTTATATGTTTTTACTGCTTTAACTCACAATATTATTAACATTACATACCTTTAGCAGTAAATCAGTAAATCATAGTACCTTACCTAACACCTAGGGGGAATTAGTAATGCTTTTGTTTTACTGTTTTTACTGCTTTAACTTAATGTTTTACTGCTTTAACTCATGTTTTACTGCTTTAACTCATGTTTTACTGCTTTAACTTATATGTTTTACTGTTTTAACTCATATATTTATTAACATTATGTTTTTTATTTTGTTTTAATACTTTTTATTTATTTTATTATTTTTTTTTATTTTTTTTTATTTTTATTATTTTTATTATTTTTTTTTTTTTATTTTACTTTAGTGTTTTTTACTTCATGCCTATGTTTATATTATTTAGAACCAACATTCACTATGTCACTTAATTACCCATAGACAACTTACATTTACAACTTACACATGCGGCCACACAAACACACACACACACACACATTCACTATGACACTTACATTTACCCATAGACACTTAAATTTACACTCACACACAGTCACACACAGATTTACTTACACTCTCACACAGATTTACTTACACACGCAGATTTACCTACACTCACACACCCAGATTTACTTACACACAGATTTACTTACACACACAACAACACACACACACACTCACACACACACACACACACACACACACACACACACACACACACGCACACTCACTTACACTTAAACATATTTATTAAAAACATTTTATGTTTTTAAATTAAACCACGTTACATTTATATAACTCATTCAAATATAACTAAAATTATTTCAAAGTTTCTTCAAACTTCTATAATAAATCAATCTTTGGACAAAGAATTTATTATTAACTGTTAAAACTTTTTGTTTATAAATTTTATAACTAATCAAGTTTTTAAAAATAAATTTTACTAAAATTTTATGAAATTTTATTAAACATATATTTTTACGTACCTTAAGCAATAAATCAGTAATCACGTAAAGGTCAGCCCTAGCAGCCCTCTACCCCAAGCTATGCCACGTTTTTGTTCTTTTGACTTACTGCTTTACATCATCTTTACCCATGTAATAAGTATAAAAAGAACAAAATAAGTTCTTCTCTGCTAACAAAACATGTATTTTATTAAAATCTTTCTAGGTTTTTATTTTAAAAATAACAATTATTCACTTTCATTTATATTATTCACTCGTCGATGTTAACTAAAATATTTCAAAGTTTTTTAAATATTTCGTTTTTTTCTTTATTATTTATTATTATTATCTATCTACATTGACAATCCATCAGAAGAAACACAAAACCCGCACTCCTTACAGATACGAAACTGACCTATCTCTGTAAAATGTGTTGAAGGATAATCCTTTTTTGTATCCCGGGGCGATTTAAGCTAATTCCAGGTCGAAAATATATTTCCAAACTGACCTTTTTCTGTAAATGTGGTGCAATAACTACGTTAGGCCAAAATTTAGGCCTAAATTTTAGGATAGCCTTTTGTCGACGGTCTAATTAATCCTAATACCGAGGTTCAAAAGGTAATTCGCCAGTATAGAACAAGAATCATTGTTATTATTATTTTTATAAATATATCAAACTGAAAACATGCTGGATCGGTAAGATCCTTTAAGCATGTAAGAAGGAAATGTTTTTCCTGACTTGTTGATTTCGGTCGGAGTAGTTTTCCCCTAGTTCATAAGCTAACCACCAGGGCTCAGCATGAGCACCCCCGCAAAGTCAGCCCAACCCCGCACCCGCTGGTGCGTCCCACCGCGTCCCCGCCCGCGCCACGTGTGCCCGCAGGCGCAATATTTAGCCAACCGGCCCCAACGCAGGGCACGGTGGAGCAATAATTTCCGCGTTGCAGTCCGCCGCCGCGTGTGCCCACAGGGGCTTATTATTTAGAATTCACACATACACAACACGCACACATACACACAAAACACACGCACACACACACACAAACTCGACACCACACACACACACGCACACTCACTTACACATATAACGTATAATTTATTAAAAACATTTTATTTTTATATTATTACCTAGTGTTATTTACTTCATGCCTATAGTTATTATTATTTAGACACACATACACATACACACACACACCACACAACACAAACAACACACATGACCACACTTCACTTACGCAACTCCACCCAACTCGATATTTTTTGATGCTCAACTTTGATGCCTCAGCTTTTGATGCCTCAACTTTGATGCCTCAGTTTTGATGCCTCAACTTTGATGGCCCAGCTTTTGATGCTTCAACTTTGATGCCTCAGCTTTTGTTGCCTCAGCTTTGATTCCTTAACTTTAATAACTTAGCTTTGGTACCTCAGCTTTGGTGGTTCATCTTTGATGACTCATCTTGATGGCGTCATCTTTGATACCCTCTATTTGTTTTATAATATACTGTAATTAACTAAAATAAAATATTATTTGTTTACTCTTTATTAACCAATTTTTATTTGGGTTTGCCATTGTATTCCTGATTTATTATTTAAAACCGTGAAGCATGACTGTAAAGTCATGAATGTGTAATGTATAAAGTAATAACCGATAAAAACTGTAGTGTCCTCATAAGCGCAGTGTATAAGGCGCCAGTACTGTCGGTGTTATTTTGTATGATGGAAGGTATGAAACCTTTAACATACAGAGGCTCACGTTAACCAATAGGGAATGGGGAGTTCTCTGGGTAATTAAGTACTTAAGACCCGGAACCCGGGTTAACTCCGGGTGACATACGCTCACATTCACGTTCGGGCTATGAAGATACCTTTTATTTCGGGCTGCGGATTCGAACCACCGGTTCAGGCGGGCGGGAACGCGGAAATATTGCGCCTGCGGGCGCACGCGGCGGGCGGGAACGCGGAAATATTGCGCCTGCGGGCGCACGCGGCGGGCGGGGACGCGGTGGGACGCACCAGCGGGTGCGGGGTTGGCTGACTTTGCGGGTGGGGCTCATGCTGAGCCCTGGTGGTTAGCTTATGAACTAGGGGAAAACTACTCCGACCAATCACAAGTAAGGAAAACATCCTTCTTACCTCCTTAAAGGATCTTACCGATCCAGCATGTCTCAGTTTGAAATATATTTATAAAAATAATATACAATGATTCATTGTCTATAACTGATTCCTTTTGACCTGGTATTAGGATTAAATTAGACCGTCGACAAAAAGGCTTATCCTAAATTTAGGCCTAAATTTAGGCCTAACGTAGTTATTGCACCACATTTTACAGAAAAAGGTCAGTTTGAAATATATTTTGACCTGGAATTAGGCTTAAATCGCCCCGGGATACAAAAAGGATTATCCTACAACACATTTTACAGAGAGAGGTCAGTTTCGTATCTGTAAGGAGTGCGGGTTGTTGTGTTTTCTCGTGATGGATTGTCAATGTACATAGATAATAATAATAATAATAAAGAAAACCCGAATTATTTAAAAAACTTTGAAATATTTTTAGTTAACATCGAGTGAATAATATAAATGTAAGTGAATAATTGTTATTTTTAAATAAGAACTTAGAAAGATTTTAATAAAATACATGTTATGTTAGCAGAGAAGAACTTATTTTGTTCTTTTTATACTTATTACATGGCTAAAGATGATGTAAAACAGTAAGTCAATAGAACAAAACGTGGCATAGCTTGGTGTAGAGGGGTGCTAGGGGCTGACCTTACTGATTTACTGATTTATTGCTTTAAGGTACGTAAAAATATATGTTTTTAATAAAATTTCATAAAATTTTAGTAAAAGTTTTTTTAAAAATTTAATAGTTATAAAAATTATAAAAAAAAAAATTAACAGTTAACAATAAATTCCTTTGTTTCAAAGTAATGATTGATTTATTATAGAAGTTTTAAGAACTTTGAAATAATTTTAGTTATATTTGAATGAAGTAATTAAATGTACGGTTTAATTAAAACAATAAATGTTTTAATAAAATTTACGTTAATATGTGGGTAAGTGAGTGTGCGTCGTGTGTGGGCGTGTGTGTGTGTGCGTGTGTGTGTGTAGTGTGTGTGTGTGGTGTGTGGTGTGTGGTGTAAATGTGTAAGTAAATCTGTGTGTAAGTAAATCGGGTGGTGTGAGTGTAGGTAAAGTCTGCGTGTTGTAAGTAAATCTGTGTGTACATAGTGTAAGTAAATCTGTGTGTGAACTGTG
>JABUQX010053171.1:0-7500 GCA_015478945.1 Trachelipus rathkii
TTCTTCCTTCCATTCCATTCCATTTCTTCCATTCCATTATTCCACTCACTCTCTCTCTCTCTCCTCTCTCTCCTCTCCTGCTCTTTCTTTCCTGTAATATATGCTCAAATATGTATATGTAATAATATGGCAAGTTGATGTGTCCTTGTGATGCAGGATGATGCTTTTTTCCTCGTTTTAGACTTTAGGTTTTAAAATGTGCATTTCATAGTTCAGTTTAGGATGTCTTGAGTACTGTTTTGTAATTTTTGTTTAAATTCTATTTTCGAGATGTTTTGGTGTAATATTTACCAGACAAGAGAGAATATAAATCAGGAAAAGTTTGCACCAGCTCTTAATTTTTAGAGGTTAAGTTTTAGTTTGATCTCTATTTTTTTTTAACATTAGATATATTATGTGGTTTTATCTTTTATGCTCGTTTAGTTAATGTAAGAGTTGTATAAGTCATTGATGTTTTTTAACTAAGATTTTTCACATTTGTTTATTTTTATTTTACTTCTTTTTTTTGTTCGTGAATGTGTGGGGGTGTATAGGAGTGTTAGTGTTTTTTAACTTAAGATTTTTCATATTTTCCACATATTTATCATAAATTCGATTTAGTTTTACTTTTATTTACGGTTTAATCTCAGGTTTAATTATTATGCTCATTACCTAATTTCACGATTTTGTTGGTTTTTTCGCTTGTTTGTTTTTGTCTACTGTTTTTTGTGGTGGATGTATGTGCATGTAGGATGGCAGATTTGCACAGGCGCGGGCTTACTATCGACTTTAATAACATCCGTGGCTTGCAATCTAGCTCTGCATCGTGAACCTCACCTCTCATTCTAGCCTAACCTTTACTCCTGTCTGAGACCAGATATTTCAAAATTCATCCTCCTAACTCGTTTAATATGTCCAGCTATAACTTTTCATATTTTCCGTCTAAAGGGTGGAGTATGCGCTATGTTATAAACACTCCTGTAACACGTCTCGTGAATCTCGAATCTCCTAATTTCGATGTTCAATGGTTTGAAATCTTTCTTCCTTCTACTACAATAATCTTTTGTTTCTGCTACTGCTCTAATAACAAAACAGATTTTCACGCCTTTTTTGAATATCTTACTACTTCTCACGAGACTGTTATAATATCTTCTCATCCAAATACTGAGGTAATCTATTTAAGGGATATGTATACAACACTGAATGGTTGGGGTCCTCATACGATTTAGGTGGGATGGAGGCCGAAAATCATTCAGCATTCTCAACGATCTGGAGCAACTAATTAAAGAACCCACACACATTCCGGATCGTCCTAACCAATTCATAAACACACTTGAACTATGCTTACCACTGAGTCCTTCTCTCACTTAAAAAAATACAAAACTTTTCGCTATTATCGGTAATCTGACCACAACCTTATATCTCTTATTTAACACTTTCTCTCCAACAGCTCCATCCTGCCATACTCGTTTTTTCTGGCACGATTGGGGGGCCTTGCGTTGCTTCTACGCTAACTATATTGGAATGACTGCTTTGTCTCTGGTGACGCTTCGACTTCTGCCGATAAGGTGGAAGCTGTAATCGTTGATGGGATGGGTTCATTTTCCTTCTTCGATTAAATCTTTCTCTCCTCATAATCCATGGTTTGATCGTGCTTGTTCTCTTCAGGCTAGAGACAGTGCATATCGGGAGTGAAAAAGTTCTCGTTCTCCTTGCTAATTTTCATTCTGCTAGAAATCGATGCAGGGATACTCTTCGGCGAGCAAAGCGAGCTTTCATCAAAAGAAAGTGCGCTAACCTCCTTGGTTCTCCTACTGACAAATCTTTCTGGATTCTTGCCAAAAACATTTCTAGCAACTTCTGTAAATCTGTCTTTCCTCCTCTTATTCGATCTGATGGTTCTGTTGCTAATTCTCCAACTGAAAAGGCCAATCTCTTCGGCCTCCTATTTTCCTCTCAACCCTGGACGATTCTGGCATTCCTCATCCTCCTCCTTCTCCTCTCAGGTGTTCTATGCCTTTGCGTGTGATTACATTCGATCGGGTGCATGGGCTCCTGAAATCTACGAACGTTAGGAAGGCGGGTGGCCCAGATGGCATTCCACCGAGTTTTGAAGGAGGCTTCCGTGCTGACCCGCCACTCGTTCAACTATATTCTCTGTCTCAATACTAACACTTTCCCTCAGTGTTGGAAGCACGCGCATGTCCAACCGATTCCGAAAAAGGTAGCCGCTCCGATCCTTCTAATATCGCCCTATAAAACACCTCCCTTGTGGCTATCTAAGATCTTTGAAAGCCTTCTCAACTCTCATTTCTTAGTCATCTGGAATCTCATTCCACCACTTTTTCCGATCACCAGTAGGGCTTTCGGCGTTCGAGGTCTACTGGCGATATACTTTCCTATCTTACTGATTTATGGTTTTCCGCCCTTAGGAACTACGAAGAGACTTACGTGCTGGCGCTTGAAATATCAAAGCATTTGATCCGGGTACTTCAGCGAAGCGTCACTGCTCTCCAAAAGCTCCCCTTCCTTTGGGTTTCCTCCCTTCACTTTGCTTACTTATGTCTGGCAGTTTTCTCTCAAATGGCTCAATGTAACTGTTGTTGACGGGGTGACTTCTTCTTTTTCTCTTTGTTAATTGTGGTGTTCCTCAAGGTTCTGTCTTATCTCTACTTTATTCTTACTTTTAACGATGCTCACCCTGCATCTAACTCTATCCACTCGTATGCCGATGACTCGACCCTCAATTCTGCTCCTTCTTTTACTTCTAGAATTGCCTCTCGTCTTAATCTTTCCGATTCTATTCTCAGCAGTCTGGATGGAGGATTTCCGGGGTGGGATCGTCTCCTTATGAAATTTAATTCTGAAACTCAACCACCACCGTCTCCCTCTAAAACACCTTCCAACTTTCCTATCCCTCTCGACGGTTCTCTCGTCTGTAATTATAATATCCTTGGCCTTAACATAAACAAAAAAATCTTGGAAACCTCACATCACAACGGTTGATAGGGCGGCCTCAAAGAAACTGGGAGTTCTGTTTAGACTGCGAGACTTATTTTTCTCTTCCCAGTTGCTCCAGCTATACAAGGGTGTCATCCGCCCTTGTATGGAATACTCTCATATCTGGGGGGGGGGGCTCTGGTTTCACCGGCTTTTTTGGACAGGGTCAAGTCAAAGGCCAAAAGACTTATAATCTGTTCCGTACTTTCCACTTCACTTGACCCTCTATCTTTGCGGCGCGATGTTGGTGCTTTATCTCTTTTCTATAGGTACCGCTGCGGCAGGTGCTCGAGGGAACTTGTCACACGCGTACCTCCATCTTTACGACGTCCTCGTAGCACAAGGGGTGCTGTGTCGGCGCATGAGTTTTTTGTAGATATGCAACTCCAGGCTAGTTCGCTGCGGTGCTTCCTTCTTTCCAGCCACTTCTGTTCTGTAGATTCTCTTTCCATCTTCTGTGTTTCCTGCTCAATTTAATCTTCCAGCACTTGAAGCCTGCTTCTGTGTGCTCATCTCAAATAATTGCGTTAGTTGTGTACTTCTGGGGCGTACAACACCCCCTCCATGAGACTCCACGCGTGAGGGGTGGTGAAAACTGTAATATATATATATATATATATATATATATATATATATATATATATATATATATATATATATACATATAGATATATATATATGCTCTCTTATCTGTTATACTATATATATATATATCTCTTTCTCATATATATATATATATGTATGTAATATGTATGTAATATTTCTTTCATGCTTTCTTTCTTTCCTCTTATGTTGCTCATATATAATAATAACATAAAGGATCCTATCTCAATCCATGACCTGAAAATTGTGAAAAATCACAAGCAGAACACTTTTTCTGGTGTCAGTTTGAAGAAAGATTGAAAGATATTTTTGCTTATTAAAATTATATTGTTGTTTTGGAATGAAGGTTGATTGAAAAATATCCTAGTTTATTAGGAATATATTATTCCTTTGAATGAGCTTAGTTTTATTGAATCAGAAAATAAAATAATTATATCCATTGATGTATCCTTTCAAAATTAATGCAATAAAACTAACTGATTGTTTTTTTTTGTTTTTTTTTACTACAGTAATAATAGAATATATTTACATCATTATGTGATTTTCAATAGTAAAAGTTAATTTGGAACTCCGGACTTTCACTGTCATAGTAATTTAGATTGTGAATTGACCATAGCACTAATTGTATCTGACATTCTCAAAGTGCTCTCTCATAAATATATCATATATATATATATATATATATATATATATGTATATATATGTATATATACTATATACATATATTTCCTTTCATATATATATATATATATATATATATATATATATATTAGACCCCTGGCACTTATTTTCAAAGTTTTGAAATACCTAGTTCCCAACACCTAATTTATATTCCAATATATAATACTATTGCTTAAGAAATTTCACCTAATATAATTAATTACTTTAAGGTGACCCCAAAGGAGCTAAAGTTATGAATTTCGCAGAAAATTAGGTAGTATGTTTAACATTAAGGTAAACAACAGAAATATGCACAATTCACAAAGTACCATCTATATTTTAAAAGGAATAATAATAATAATAATAATAATAATAATAATAATAATAATAATAATAATAATAATAATAATAATAATAATAATAATAATAATAATAATAATAATAATTTAATAACATATCAAAACTTATTGCTTCATTAGGCCAGATTTGGTAGCCTTCGGGTACATTTTCCTGTGTTCACTAACAACCTGCATTATGAATTGCCTTTTATCTTCGTTCTTGATAAGAATATTCTGATATTCTTGGACTAGCCTCACTCCTCTTTCTGCAACATCATTAACAACTACAATGCTATTCACTATTGGCAACCCACGTTGGAAGTTAACATCATCTTTCCAAGTAGATGAGCATTTATTTAAAAATTTGTATTTATTGTAAATCTTGAGAAGCACATCCTCGATTTGGCTGAAATAAAATGATAGAACTGATTTTCTTTTAAACAGTTGAGGTATTCGTACTCTTCACTACTAACAATGTATCGTTTTATTTCGTTCACAGAATCTATGACTTCTGCGGTCTTTACTATAGTTGTCATCTTTCGCTTCATCTCTATTTGCACCTTATCATCAAAGAAAGAGAATGCTGAATTTTCTGTTGAGAGGTACCATAAATGGTTTATAAATTTTTTCACGGCAGCACAACTGATTTTAGGATCTACTTGCCTATACTCAATTAATTTTAGTAAAAAATTGTAATCCAGATATGAAGCTTTGACCGCTATGAACCACACCCGTAAATAGAGTGTGATAAGAAAAGTGCATATTCTTGTGATTGAATTTATCTCATATTTGGTCAGTTCGATTTGGTCTTGGAATAAATACAGTTTAAAAGCATAAATGGCCTTGGCCAACCACCGTGCGTGGCTTACAGCTTCAGGAACGCAAAATGAGAATCCTTTTGGTTAACTACCATCGAGGAATGTTATTACCATCTCCAGCAATTCGCGGTAATCAGCTTTATACTGTTTTGTATGTAACTGTCTTTGTTAAATTTACAGCATACTGAGACTGACGTCCTGGCTGACATTTTCTACCCCTGTACGGTAATTTCTCTTGCTACGGTCGACCAAGTTTCCCTAAATCTTTTAAACAAACTCACGTCGGGTCCAGAACTTACTTCCAATCCTGTTTCAAAACAAGCTCTCAATACTAATTCGAAAATATGATGAGGACAGGGAAGGTAGAGTAAGTCTCGATCAAACATATTTTCAAGGTTTGTACATGCATCATTTATTCGACCTGTGTTGCTTGCAGTGTATCAAAACACAAAGCCTGTATTTTATTTTCTATACCCCAATTTTCCACTTCACGGTAAACCGCAACAGCCTGATCAATTCCTCTAGATGTTTGGCTTTCGGGTATGCCTATTAATTGTTCTTTGCATTGAAAAGGTACAATTATGGCTAATCTGTCAACCTTTTCTACGCCAGACAAAACTGGCAGCAGCTTTCCATCCCAGTGTAACACCAAAGCATTGCACTCTTCCAACTTAAATTTTCCTTTAATATCTGCTTGTCTCTGTTGACTGAAATGTTTTCTTCGACGCTGCAAAGAAGTACGATTAACAATTAAGGTTTCAGTGTTCAATTGAAAAGCTTGTGCTGCAGCTATTAGGATATGTATCGCATTTCGATCAGATATTTTGCATCTGTCTAGAGTTTCTGACAAACGTGGAGTTAAAAAATCTACTTTGCCTCTCATTCCAGAAGTACTTGGTTCGTTCTCTTTCCCTGTATGAATTGAATCTAGTTTTGCATCTTGAGTAGGACATATAGTATGCTCGCTGCCAATATTTTCTTCACTATCACTACTTGACGATGAGGGTTTCGGTAGCTGAATCATCGCGTTTCCTTCCATTTCCTCATAAGTTTTCTTTCTTCTCTCAATTTCCTTTTCAATGCGTTCCTGTTTTCTTTCTTCCAGTGGCTTTAAGTCAGTAATCAATGCCAGCCATGCAACCTACTCTTTCTCTCATGCTTTGCAAAATTAAAAACTCTTTATCCTCTTTGTTTTTAATTATATTTAGTTCATTCTCATGGGATAGATCAAATAAATCATTTAATACGTCGGTGAATTTCGTGCGTTTTGCCATTTGTACATCTGTGTCTCTACTAAGTCGTTTTTGTAGGTTTTGCAATTCATTATAAAGATATATGACTTTATCAACACAATGACCCGCTCGTTTTGTAGGAATTCCAGCCTTTTCCCAAAATACAAGAACTTCCCTTACAACTAGCCCTGCACTTTCTTTGATTGATAAATAATTTAACAATACGTAAATTGAAGAAAAGAAAACTGAGTACTTGCCGATTTGATGGTAGCTTTACACCTACAATTTGGTTTGTTATATTTCCGATAAGACAAATTTCGTAATCCTTTCGTAGCTGCGAGAAAGTAATGAAAAGGACTGCGACGATGCTGATGCCATTATACTGCACCAAAAGAAAACACTATGAAAGCATAAACGTACTAAATGCGTAACGATTATAACTATAACATGAAACTCTGTATCTGAGAACGTGAAAAACACCCTTATCTACTCCAACCTTGTTGGCAAACTACTGAGAGTTAAGTGACTCAGCCAGCAGTCACTATACGGATGGTAACGCTATCTATATTTATAATTACTTACGAATTAAAATTATTTCTATTCATATTATGTACGTCTTTCATAAAAAGTTACAAAGACTATAATATGAAATTATAATAAGGAATACGAATATTGCTTTTCTTTCACCTGGGAACTTTAGCCCCTTTGGGGGGTAGCTTTAACATTATCTGATTGACCTGAAATTTTAGAGAGTCATTTTATACGGATTTGAAACAATTTAGAAGGTTGAGAGATGAAAAATATTTCAGTTATGAAAAATCACATTAAAATAAGTGCCGGTCTTATATATATATATATATAGAGAAACAT
>JABUQX010053171.1:12500-17500 GCA_015478945.1 Trachelipus rathkii
TAAAATTAAATTTGAACTTTTATTTTGTACAACATCTTTTTAACATTTTTTTTACTTTATTTTAATAAATATATTTACCCAATTTTAAATTAAATTTATTTTAACTTTGGCTTTTTCTTCTCGAAATCTTCATTTTGTGAATAATTATCCCTTCCAATCTTCCCACTTCCTTAATCTTCTCTTCTTGATTCTTTGATCTTTCCTGCTGTTGGACTTTTCTTTAAATTTGATGTTAATAAATCTTCATTTCTTGTGTCTTTCAAGCTCCTCTTCAGATCTTCATCTTTCTTGCTTTTAGATCTTTAATTCTTGATCTTCTTTAACATTAATTACTCTCAAGGTTGATATATATAATATATATATATATATATATATATATATATATATATATATATATATATATATATATATATATATATATATATATATATATATATATATATATATATATATATATATATATATATATATATATATATATATATATATATATATATATCCGAGTCTGTATCCATTTTCACATCTTATGCGTGTCTGCATCCGTATTCCCATCCGTATTCACATCCGTATCTGTATTCGTATTCACATCCACATCCGTGTTTGTATCCGTATTCATATCCTATCCATGTCTGCATCCATATTCAAATCCGTATCCGTGTCTGTATCCGTATTTACATCCGTATCTATTTTTTGTATCCGTAATCACATCCGTATTTGAGTCTATATTCATATTCACATCCCTATCCGCTTCTGTATCCATATTCACATCTTATGCCTGTCTGCATCCGTATTCACATCCGGATCCTTATTCGTATTCATATCCATATCAATATCTGTATCCGTATTTACATCCTATCCATGTCTGCATCCATATTCACATCCTTATCCATGTCTGTATCCGTATGCACATCCGTATCCATGTCTGTATCCGTATTCACATCTCTTTCCGTGTATGTCCATATTCACATCCCTATTCGTGTCTTATTGAAGTTATTTTTCTTTCAATATTGAGAAATAAATTTGAAGAAACTTGCCAATTAGCTATAAAAATATTAGTTATAATTGTTATTAAGTAGACAATTTAAGTACAATCATATAAATAATATTAAAAGCTTCATGATGTTTAAATTAGCCATTTTGTTCGGATATATGCTTCAGTTTACAGCTTTCGATCATCTTAACAGCAAGATGATCTTAGCAGAATCCCTGAGACTTATCTTGTGGCGTACTGTGTCGAAAAAATATATAAGATTTTGGATAAATGTTACTTTCAAGCAAAAGAAAAAGGACATCAACTTACCAGGATTTTAGGAGCATGATCCATACTGATTTTGTTTTGATCCATCTTTCTCTTGAAAGAGATATTGTCTCGCAACAAGGAAGTGAGATTTGTGACTCGATTTCCTTCGCTTAAGGTAACTTTGTAGAAGACCTACGACTTGATATGAATCTACATATATTAATTAATGAACCCACTTCAGTTCGTCGTTGATGAGGATATTCGTTATTATGGTGAATTTCTTCTAGAAAACAACTTAGAATGGGTTAAGATAATATTTATAAAACAAAGTATTTCTGATTCGTCACTTCAGAAATACGATGCAAAGAAAACTACTACGAAGAAAATGACAGTGCGTTATTTATGCCAAATTCGACTTAAGACGACTAATGACGACTTAATGACACAAGACGACAACGGTAAACGCCAAATGGGCTAGACGACTAATTTTGATTAAAGAGGACTTAGACAACTAATTACGACTATTGACGAATAAACAACAAAAGACAACTAAGCAAAAGATAGCAACAATAGACGACAAATTATGACTAAAGACGGCATTGACGACCAATTGCGACTAAAGACAGTTAATGATGAATAAACGACAAAAGACGATTAAACCAACTACAATAGACGACTAAATACGACATAGATCACTAATAACGGAAAAAGATGTCCAATGGCGAATAAACGACAAAGGACGACTAATTGAAATACGACAAAGTAGAAAATGTCAATTAAGACAAACTCGACTACGAATCTTAGTTGAAAGGTAATTCCAACCAAGATTTGATTTTGACAAATTATATCACTAGCTAACAAAAAAATTTTTTTTGCTGCCAAGGATATTTTATCGAATTTATAATATATCGGGTGCGCTGATTTCAGAAAGGACATTAGTTTTCCAAGATTGGCTCTAGTTCCTGAGATACAGGGTGTTCCAGATTTACTCTTATACAAATATCTTTTTTAATGCATATTTTACAGTAATATCGTTTTATTTCTTTTTAAGGGGCTTACCTTTATATATACTTTATTTTTTCTATTTTCAGAACACTATGAGTACTTCACGAAGAGCCTGTTTGAATAACCCCAATGTATTCTGCTACATCTGTGGTGAATATTGCCAGGAGAACCAAAGAAGAAATATTACTAACTTTGTGAAGCAAGCATATCTGGCATACTTTGGAATGAAACTCGGAGACCAAGATAAGTGACTGTTATTTTTGTTTGGTTAATGTGAAAGGTATCAATCGTTACAAGAAACGTAAATTTGAGTATTCGGATTTGGAATCAGCAAGGCGACCTGTACCACACTCCGACGATGTTCCCATCCCAGTGTTCACTACACTCCCAGACCTAGCATTGTCTGATGAAGAAGATATCCAGGATTTGGTGTGCACACGTGCAGATAGTGGTAGTGAATTTGAAGAAAGTACTTTTACACAGCAACAGTTCTCCCAGGAAGAGATCAATGATTTAGTACGAGAGTTAAGTCTCTCCAAGCAAGATTCTGAGCTTTTAGCATCTAGACTAAGTGAAAAGAATTGTCTCAAGGCCGAATGTAAAATAACTTTTTTTCGGACAAGAGAGGTAGTACTTCTTCCATATTTCATTGAAGAAGAAGACCTAGTATACTGTAGGAACATCCCTGGACTCCTATTCCAAATGGGGTTACCTAAATACCGACCAGAAGATTGGCGATTGTTTATGGATAGTTCAACGAGAAGCTTGAAGTGTTTTATTGTACAATGGCAATAGTTATGCATCGATTCCAATAGGTTCAACAAAACTGAAAGAGGAATATGAAAATATAAGAATGATCTTGCAGAAGCTTAGATATAATGAACACCAGTGGTCTATAAGCGTTGATTTGAAGATGTTCAACATCTTACTTGGGCAGCAAAGCAGATATACTAAGTACCCTTGCTTCATATGCTTGTGGGATAGTAGAGCTAAAGAAGACCACTGGGGAAAAGTTGTATGGCCTGCTAGGGAAAATATGACTGTAGGTGCATCAAATATCATTAACGAGCCACTGGTTGACAGGGGAAAAATTATTTTCCCACCATTCCACATCAAACTATTTGGGACTGATATGACTTAATTAGGACCCTGGAACGAGATGGTGAATGTTTCAAATATATATTTGCAGATTTTTCCAGGGTTGAGTATGGAGAAACTCAAAGCTGGAATCTTTAGCGGCCCTCAAATTCGCCAAATCAAAAAGAATGACAATTTCATAAATTCCATGACTGATATTGAAGCATCTGCCTGGAAAAGTTTTGTCTTGGTTGTTTAGAACTTTTTGGGCAACCATAAATCTGCCAACAGAACTCGTAAAGAAAATGCTTTCAGACTTCAAAAATTCAGATACTAATAGGCATAAAAGTTCACTCTACATAGTCACTTAAATCGGTTTCTGGATAATCCTAGGATGTTATAGTGAGAACAAGGAAGAAGTTTCCCATCAAGATATCAAGGTGATGGAAGAAAGATGGGAAGATGGGATACACACATGATGGCAGACTATTGTTGGAGCCTTCAACGTGATTTTCCACATTCTGCACACAGAAGACAATCATATAGACAGCGAATTGTAATGCATTAATTGTGATTTCATTGTACTGAATTGAATGTTTTGACCTATTACCATTTTATGTACTTACTTATTAATAATTTGATATATATCTTTCGTGTTTTTTTTTTTGCGAATTACGCTACAACCTAACATAAATAGTTGTTATTAATGTATTTTTGTGACCACCCTGTATCTCAAAAACTAGAGCCAATCTAGGAAAACGGAAGTCATATTCGGAATCAGTTACCTATAAAATGACCTTCAAATGTTTTGCCACAAAATCTTTGTTGGCCAGTGTTATGAATGAGTCCAACTTAATACATACTAGGTTTCATGCTAAACAACCTACTTCGTGATCGCGATTGATTTAATCCATTATTCACTATTTTGTTGGGTGACATGGAATTCTACCCAGTTTATACAATCACAACTGCTCTAAGTCAATATCTGGTACGACTGATTCGAGCCTTGATGTAAGCTTATGAAGATTGGCAAGTAGTAGGAACGAATTGTGTGGACTGATAAACTTTTAGTAGCTTCTCCTGCTGCCAACTCTGAAAAGGAGTAAAAACTCTCTCCCCTCCCCCAAATTCTATCATGCATTTAATATGACGTTTTCAAATATAACTTTTAAAGTCTGTATATTTATTCACATCTGTATCCATGTCCATTTCCGCATCCGTATCAATATCTGTGTTCATATTAGTATCTGCATTCTTCTCAATATCCGACATTGTTTTTCTTTATTAACTTTAATTTTGTTAACTCTTACAACTGATTTTATTGTGTAAATTTTGTGATACTAAATATAGTTAACTTAAAAACTTTGGCTTTAACTTTATTAAATTTAATAAACAAATTAATTGCTAACTTTAATAACTTTTTCTTTAATTTTAATTTTATTTTCTTTTATAACTTTAACTTAACTATATTTAATAAATTTAACTTAAATACTTTAATAACTTTAACTTAAATACTATAACAACTTTAACTTTATTATATTAATAATCTTAACTTGAAGGTTTTAGTAACTTTAACTTTCTTATCTATAATACTATTATATTTGCCAACTTAATTAACTTTAACAATAAGCTTACTAACTTAACTTTAATAACTTTAATAACTGACTCTACTATCCGT
>JABUQX010053171.1:22500-25000 GCA_015478945.1 Trachelipus rathkii
GATAGATAGATAGATAGATAGATAGATAGATAGATAGATAGATAGATAGATAGATAGATAGATAGATAGATAGATAGATAGATAGATACTCTTGAATTTTTCCCATTCTTTATTTCGTAAGTATAGAGCATCAAGAAGTAAAATAAACTTTAAAAATAAATCAAATAACAAAAAAAATGAGATTCATTATTTATTATGCTGTATTATGTCTTAGGGTATCTTCCCTGTCTTGAACAAATATAGTTATTGATTTTGGATCATCAAGGTCATTATTAAATATATCATCTAGTCCATATTTCTTCATAAATATCCTTTTGATGTCTTTAACCATGATACCTTCTTTTAAAGAAAAAATATTATGCATAATTTAAGATTGTTTATGAAATGATTAAAAATTGACATATCTAAGCAATTACGTATTAGATGATTACTAAATCAAACATAATTCAAATTGCTTGTTCATTTGAAAACATAATTCAAATTGCTTGTTCATTTGACTACTATTTACATATTAGTCCAAAAATTTGCTCCGTAAAAAGGCATACAATAAGATCTTAATAAATATGGCAATATATGTACAGCTGGAGAAATTAGTTCCTGAACAGCTTTCTTTTCAAATATTTTATTCATTTGAAATTATGTTGGCAACCATGAAGCAAACTATTGTGTTGCCATGACAGCAAGGAATAAAGCTAACCTAGCAACTCACGTTGTCATGGCAACACTAAAGTTTGCATCATGGCTGCCAACATAATTTCTCCAGCTGTACATTTAGTGAACTAAGTCTTCTTAATAAAACATTAAACGTTTCAAAGAATTTGTCCCTAGCCCTTTTCATGTCTGCTCTTTCTTCTAAATTTTCATTTAAAATAAAACCGAGATATTTAACCTCATTTACATATTTTTTTTGTATAAAAAACCATGACGCTTTCAATTTAGCTAAATCTTTTTTATATTTCTTACTTTTTTTTGGTTGGGGGGCAAAAATTGATAACCACTTTTGCTATATATAATTAATACTTAGGAATAGATCAGAAATAGATTTTTCTGCAATATTTAATAGTTTTTGAATGTCATCTGGCGATGGAGATAACAAAGCTAAATCATCTGCATGCATGATTATATTCCACATAAAGACTCCTGCTTTGGAACCTATTCTACTTTCACTATATCTTTTAGATGATCATTAATGTAAATATTATTAAACAATTACGCCAAAATTCCACCATGTCTAACAGAATTTCTTAAAAGCCATTCATTTGAGATACTATTCTTATATTTAACACATGCAAATTGGTTAAAATATATACAAACCAAAATATTATACATGTCCGGAATAGAATCTATTTTAATTTTTTAAGTAAGAAACGATGATTAACCTTATCAAATGCTTATGTTAAATCCATAAAAGCAGCATAAACTGAAGATACATTATTAATGTAAGTTGTTCTCTTTTTCATTTAAAACGAATAAGGCCGTTTCCGTTGAATATTTTGATCTAAATCCATGTTGTCTGTCGTCTAAAGATATATAATTTTCTACAATATCTAAAAGTCCATACTCAAGCAACTTTAAGAAAACTGACGACATCATGATAGGTCTATAGTTGTTTAAATCAGTCCAATCTCCATAATTATCTTTTATGATCGGAGTTATAACCCCTCTAAGCAAATCTACAGGGATATAATTATGCATAATATATGCATTCACAAACTTAGCTAAAATGTTATCTAATTTTATTGTTCCAAATTTGAAGTGATAAAGATGAATCCCATCAGGACCTAGTGTAAGTTTCATTTTAGTAGTTAATTCTTTAACTTTTGAAGCATTAAACATTTCACAAACTTCTGCCCGAGAAAAATTCTTATGCAAGATATCAATATTCGATCTGCAAAAATCATCATCAAGAACTTTCTTAAATTTACTTGAAAATTTTTCCGCTATTTCTTTTTCATCTGTTTCTCCATCTATTTTTGATACAACTTTTTTAGATTTGTTTCCTGTATTAACTAGATAGATAGATAGATAGATAGATAGATAGATAGATAGATAGATAGATAGATAGATAGATAGATAGATAGATAGATAGATAGATAGATATAGATAAAATATATATTAATATAGATAGATAGATAGATAGATATAGATAGATGAAAAACAGACAGATGGATAGATAGGATATTGATAGATAGATATAGATAGATAGATAGATATATATATAGATAGATAGATAGATAGATAGATAGATAGATAGATAGATAGATAGATAGATAGATATAGATAGATAGACATAGATAGATAGATAGATAGATAGATAGATAGATAGATAGATAGATAGATAGATAGATAGATAGATAGATAGATAGATAGATAGATAGATAGATAGATAGATAGATAGATAGATAGATAGATAGATAGATAGATAGATAGATAGATAGATAGATAGATAGATAGATATATAGATAGATATATAGATAGATAGATAGATAGATTTGCTATA
>JABUQX010053171.1:30000-35000 GCA_015478945.1 Trachelipus rathkii
ATTTACCCATAGACACTTACATTTACACTTATACATACGCGGTCACACACTTACACTCACACACAATTACTGACACTTACACTTGTCCATGAACACATTTACACTTACACTCACACACAGATTTACTTACACACACAGATTTACTTACACTCACACAGATTTACTTACACTCGCCCTGATCGACAACACAGATTTACTTACACACACACACACATTTACACACACACACACACACACACACACACACACCCACGCACGCTCACTTACACATATAACGTATAATTTATTAAAACATTTTATGTTTTAATTAAACACGTACATTTATATTACTCATTCAAATATAACTAAAATTATTTCAAAGTTTCTTAAAACTTCTATAATAAATCAATCATTATCTTTGAACAAAGAATTTATTATTAACTGTTAATACTTTTTGTTTATAAATTTTATAACTATCAAGTTTTAAAATAACTTTTACTAAAATTTTATGAAATTTTATTAAAAACATATATTTTACTTACCTTAAAGCAATAAATCAGTAAATCAGTAAGGTCAGCCCCTAGCACCCCTCTACACCAAGCTATGCCATGTTTTGTTCTATTGACTTACTGCTTTACATCATCTTTAGCCATGTAATAAGTATAAAAGAACAAAATAGAGTTCTTCTCTGCTAACATAACATGTATTTTATTAAATCATTTACTTCTTGATTTCATTAACCGCCCCTCTTCCATTTATATTCACTTTCGATGTTAACTCACTTTCAAAGTTTTTTAAATAATTCGGGTTTCTTTATTATTATTATTATTATCTATGTACATTGACAATCATAAAACACAACAACCCGCACTCCTTACAGGTACGAAACTGACCTCTCTCTATAAAATGTGTTGAAAATAAATTTAGGCCTAAATTTAGGATTATTTTTTTTCTGCCCCCGGCGATTTACTCCTACTTACAGGGACAAAAAAATTACAAACTTTTCTTTTCTCTATAAATGTGGTGCAATAACTACATTAATTCATTGACTATTTAGGATAAACCTTTTGTAGATAATTTAATCCTAATACCAGGTCAAAAGGTAATTCCAGTATAGACAAGAATCATTGTTATTATTATTATTTTTATAAATATATTTCAAACTGAAACATGCTGGATCGGAAAGATCCTTTAAGCAGGTAAGAAGGAAATGTTTTCCTTACTTGTGATTGGTCGGGGTAATCCTTATCTCTATATGACCTCGTATGTGATTGGTCGAGAATTATTTTATCGTCTTTTGAAAATTAACGTTGTTCTTTAAACTTGTATTTGAGCAGGTGTGTGTTTTATTATCTTTTAGACCCAAACTCATTTAAAATCATAATCATTTTAGCTGTTAAGCGGTGCACAAGTTATCTGATTTGTATTAAAAGTGTTTTATTTTTACTAAGTGTATATCATATTTATAATAAATACTTACATTGAGGAATAATTATTAATTTCACTAGAATAGATAATAATTAATTCACTAGTTCATAAGCTAACCACCAGGGCTCAGCATAAGCCGCAAAGGCAGCCAACCCCGCACCCGCAGGTGCGTCCCGCCGCATTTGATCGTACCCGCCCGCGCGTGCGCCCGCGGCACAATATTTCCGCGTTCCCGCCGCCACGTGCGCCCGCAGGCACAATATTTCCGCGTTATTATTATTTAGAACACACATACACACACACACACACATACACACACACACACACACACACACACACACACACACACACTTACACATATAACGTATAATTTATTAAAACATTTTATTTTATTTTATTATTATACTTAGTGTTATTTACTTCATGCCTATTGTTATTATTATTTAGAACACACATACACAAACACATACACATACACACACACATACACACACACACACTCACACACCTCACTTACACATATGACGTATAATTTATTAAAACATTTATTTTATTTCATTATTATACTTAGTGTTATTTGCTTCATACTATTATTATTATTTAAATTACACACACACACTCCCCACACACACACACACACACACACACACACACACACACACACACACACACACACACATATAACATATAATATATAAACACATTTTTTTTTTTATTATTATATATAATATTTTACTTTATGCCTATTGTGCCTATTCTTTAGAACACATACACACACACCAAACACACACACACACACACATACACACTTACACACGCCCACCCACTCGATATTTTGATGCCCCAACTTTGATGCCTCAGCTTTTGATGCCTCAACTTTGATGCCTCAGTTTTGATGCCTCAACTTTGATGCCTCAGCTTTTGATGCCTCAACTTTGATGCCTCAGCTTTTGATGCCTCAGCTTTGATGCCTCAACTTTAATAACTTAGCTTTGGTATCTCAGCTTTGGTGGTTCATCTTTGATGACTCATCTTTGATGGCGTCATCTTTGATACCATCTATATTGATGATTCATCTTATAAGCAGTTACACTTACACTTATACACACATACACTATATCTCTTATTCACACATACGCACATACACATAGACACTTACACTCACACACACACACAATATATATATATATATATATATATATATATATATATATATATATATATATATATATATATATATATATATATATATATATATATATATATATATATATATATATATATATATATATATATATATATATATATATATATACTAATCTATTTATATATATATATTTTTCTGTTTATTCACCATATATATATATATATACATATATTCTTAGTATATATGAATTGATATATATATATATATATATATATATATATATATATATATATATATTTCTTTTTAGCTATATATATTTCAGTCGCGCGCGGAAATATTGCGCCTGCGGCACGCGGCGGGCGAGACGCGAGTATTGCCTGCGGCGCACGCGGCGGCAGGGGACGCGGCGGGACGCCTCTGCGGGTGCAGGGTTAGCTGCTGAGGTGGGGGGCTCATGCTGAGCCCACAATTGGTTGCTGAGACTGAGTGAGATTAGTAATTATCTATTCTAGTGAAATTAATAATTATTCCTCAATATAAGTATTTAAATATGATATACACTTAGTAAAAAATAAAACACTTTTAATACAAATCAGATAACTTATTGCACCGCTTAACAGCTAAAATGACTATGATTTTAAAAATGAGTTTGGGTCTAAAAGATAATAAAACACACACCTGCTCAAATACAAGTTTAAGAATAACGTTAATTTTCAAAAGACGATAAAATAATTCTCGACCAATCACATACGAGGTCATATAGAGATAAGGATTACCCCAACCAATCACAAGTAAGGAAAACATTTCCTTCTTACCTGCTTAAAGGATCTTACCGATTCAGCATGTTTCAGTTTGAAATATATTTATAAAAATAATAATAACAATGATTCTTGTCTATACGGGAATTACCTTTTGACCTGGTATTAGGATTAAATTAGCCCGTCTACAAAAAGGATTATCCTAAATTTAGGCCTAAATTTAGGCCTAACGTGGTTATTGCACCACATTTTACAGAAAAAGGTCAGTTTGAAATATATTTTGACCTGGAATTAGGCTTAAATCGCCTCGGGTTACAAAAAGGATTATCCTAAATTTAGACCTAAAGTAGTTATTTCAACACATTTTACAGAGAGAGGTCAGTTTCGTATCTGTAAGGAGTGCGGGTTGCTGTGTTTTATTGTCAATATTGCATAGATAATAATAATAATAATAAAGAAAGGCGAATTATTTAAAACTTTGAAATATTTTTAGTTAACATCGAGTGAATAATAAATGTAAGTGAATAATTGTTATTTTTAAATAAAAACCTAGAATGATTTTAATAAAATACATGTTATGTTAGCAGAGAAAGAACTTATTTTGTTATTTTATACTTATTACATGGCTAAAGATGATGTAAAGCAGTAAGTCACTAGAACAAAACGTAGCATAACACTTGATGTAGAGGGTGCTAGGGGCTGGCCTTACTGATTTACTGATTTATTGCTGTTACGTAAAATATATGTTTTTAATAAAAATTTCATAAAATTTTAGTAAAAGTTATTTAAAAACTGTTATAAAATTTATAAACAAAAAGTATTAACAGTTAATAATAAATTCTTTGCTCAAAGATAATGATTGATTTATTATAGAGTTTTAAGAAACTTTGAAATAATTTAGTTATTATATTTGAATGAGTAATATAAATGTACGTGTTAAATTAAAACAAAATGTTTTAATAAATTATACGTTTTATGAGCAAGTGTGTGTCCGTTGTTGTGTATGTTTTGACTATTAATGATGTATAATCTATTGATACAGAGTGTAGAAGTAAATCTGTGTGTAAAGTAAATCTGTGTGAGTGTAAGTAAATATGTGTGAGTGTAAGTAAGTGTGTGAGTGTAAATAAATCTGTGTGTGAGTGTAAGTGTAAATGTAAGTGTCTGTGGGTAAAATGTAAGTGTCATAGTGAATGTGTGTATAAGTATCATAGTGAATGTGTGTGACCGCATGTGTATAAGTGTAGAAATGTAAGTGTCTATGGGTAAAATGTAAAGTGTCATAGTGAATGTGTATAAGTGTCATAGTGAATGTGTGTATATGTGTAAATTCTTGTGTTTTTGTTATTGACAGATCATATATATGTGTGTGTCTTCTAAACTTAATAACATAATATTACGGCGCAAATACATCACCATAAGTATAATAAAAATAAATAATAAAAATAATAAAAATAATAACAAAATAAATAAAAATAATAACTAAAATAAATAAAAAGTATTAAAACAAAATAAAAAACATAATGTTAATAAAATATATGAGCCAAAGCAGTAAAGCAGAAAGTTAAAACAGTAAAGCAGAAAGTTAAACAGTAAAACAGAAAGTTAAAGCAGTAAACAGAAAGTTAAAGCAGTAAACATGAGTTAAAGCAGTAAAAAGCAGTAAAACAAAGCATACTAATCCCCCT
>JABUQX010053171.1:40000-55000 GCA_015478945.1 Trachelipus rathkii
TAATGATAAACGTTTTAGCTTCGCTTTGTTTATGGAGCTGATTCTTTTATTTAAAATATAAAATGTTTATCATGCTGTAAAATATAATTATAAGCATACCGGAAGAATGTGATTATTAATACAATTACATTCTTTTAGTATGTAATATATATATATATATATATATATATATATATATATATATATATATATTGGTGAGTGGGGTCGATCTCTGATTCACCATATTTTATTAGTTTCCGGCCAGGTAAACTGGATCAAGCACAACAGGAATATTTGATATAATTATATATATATATATATATATATATATATATATATATATATATATATATATATATATGAACCATCCACAGTAGAGAGGTGAAAAGGATCAAATTCTCGCACAAGCGTTCACTTTCAACTCTACAGATTACCCAGCAAGGAGCGACTGAGGCGCTCTTGTAGGATTGCAAATGACAATCCTCCAATGCACGCAATACAAACCCAAACAGGAATTCTATTGCGTCGTCGTTACGAGCAAGAGGAAGGCGGGAAGCCTTTGTTTCTAAGCGACCTATTTCGATCGATTTTGATTTCACAGAATACGTTTCTGAACGTATTTTTGAATATAATTTATAAATGTTGGAATCTAATTTAAAAGATGGAATACATTTCGAATTAAAAGTACTATACGTACGATAAAGGTCCCCTCCCCGGGAAAAATCATTACTCAAGGATTGATTTTCTAATTCGAATAAGTCGCTTGATTTTCAGAGGAAGTAATAGCTCGAGTGTTAGGAAGAGGCATAGGAGGTCTTGGGAGTAAAGACAAACGTTGAATAGGAGTTGGGGAGCTGGGTCGAGATCTTATCTGAACCAGGTTATTTGAGGGAGCATCTTCAGGTGCTAGTTGGATACGTACGTTAGATGTTGGGACGGCCTGAAGTGGGATGCTTTCAGTTTGAATGGGTGTTTTGGGCAGGCACATATTGCAAAGAAATACTCTTTTCGTCCAAACGAAATACGCAATGACAAGAACTATGATGAAAAAGATCGTGCCAGAGGTTCCTCCTCCAATGTATGGAATGAATTTTATCTGGGGAAAATACGGTGTAAAAGGGTGCATTGTTTGATTTAACTGATCTAGTCTTTGATTCCAATGAATTTCTTTTAAGGTTTGAAACTTAGGGAACAAAACAGAAGAAATGTTAGGTAAAGCAACGTGAGATAAGAAGTTGAATAAAACGTGATCAGAATAAGAAATTAAGGAAGAAAGGGTTATGTTCTTTTCAAGATGAATAGGGTTCTTAAACTGAAACTTAGAAGAGATGAAAGCATCCGTGAGGAATAGTAAAGACATAGTCATAGACATGCTGGATAGAATTGGGTTTCTCACATGCAATCGAAGCCCTAGTTTTTTCTGAAAAAGAAATCAGGGTGAAGTGTCCTAAAGCGACAGTATAAGGTTCTATAGACTTATATTCTGCGATAGGGCAGTGTGAAAAGTCATTAGTGAAGTTCAAGATTAAAGATAGTAAGCAAGACTGATCATCAATGGAAGCAAACACTTGGGACTGGGGACAAACTGCTAGTTGGCCTAAATGTCGACAAAGATCATGGGCTGATTCTTTAAGGTAAGTGTACTTCCGATTACCGTAATTTACAAAGAAGTAACTATTTGGGTCGTTGTACATGACTCGAACTAATGATTTATTTAAAGGAAGGTGGGTAGGAAAAGGTATTAGTTTGTAGGAAACGAATTTCTCTATTGAGATAAAAGGAATTAAGGTGATTAGTTCATATGGGTTAGTTGCAGATTGAATAGTCCAAGAATAGGTTAGAAAAGTTTGATAAGTTTTTGTTTCTAGAGGAATGACTGTATGAAGTTTGGTCTCTTTGTTCATTTCTAGTATGAAAGGCAATAGGAAGATGGGAGAAAAAAGTTGTGAGTTGGTGATTTTGTTTTTAGCGAGTTGGAGTGAATTTATCACTAATTGGTGGATTTGATGGATGTTCTGAACGGTTTGTTCAATTAAATTTATTAACGCCCTTATGCTTCCCAATTGGTTTATTATATTGTGCGTAGCACCTAGACTATTCTGAAACTCTATCAATTTTTGTAAGCTATCCCTGAAATTTATTAAAGTACGAGTATTCGCTTTCAATTGTTCCTTTAATTCAGTAATCAATAAATTTGAGGTAGAGGCATAATTACCTAAGATGTTGATCTTTTTTCGAAGTAGTTTTACCTGTTTATCGGTAGCAGTGCCAAAAAGAATGTTGAGGACGTCTCCTCCAAATTCAAAAGCGGCTCGCTTCCTTTTTGATCTTGCAGAGATCCAAGGCAGTTCACTTACGTTCAATTTCTGGGCTAGTACTTTTACTCGAATGGTCATAAGTTTGAATTCCCATTGGTGAGCCCGTTGATGTGTTGAAACATTTAGAAACATGGTTTCGAACGATGGTAGAAATGATTCTTTGACGTTGGTTACCAGTTTAGTCGTCTTGATGATAGTTTCTTTAATGTCTGTGGGACATTCTAAGGAGATAACAAGATCGAGGTATCCTTCTATGAAGTTGACTTCTCCTGTACGATATAAAACTAAACCAGGTAGAATCTTCGTTTCTTCTTTTTCATTTATGAGGTTGCTTTGGCATGTTGATACAATGATGAGGAGCAACAAAGCTGGTATTCCGAAATTCATTTCTGAAATATTTATACTTTATACTTTTCTTGGTTTTGAAATTTTTAAAGGTCGCCTATGTTTAATTAATATTCTTTAAAATTAATTGGTTAGTTAAAGCGTTCGCATTTTATTGTTAAACTAATGTTTTCTTAATTATAATCGAGTTAGTTGGCTTAAAATCTAAAAGTGAGTTTTTAAACTCAAAGTTGTATGTTGCTTAATACTTAATGGTTTATTTACTAGTTAGTGATATTACTTACTTACTTACTAGCATTAGTTGCTTACTTAGCTAGTTAGTGATATTACTTACTTACTTTTACTTATTTTTTTGTTTTCTTAATAGAAAAGTTTTTTGGATTTTCTATTTTGTATTTTATTTTTTGTATTAAAAATTGCTGTCCCCCCCCTTTGTTCTGAGAGTGAAACATATTTTTAAAAGGTTTCTTTATATATAAAAATGAGTAAAACTAGAACTGAATTAATCTATCCTAAGATTTATGGAATCTACAACTAAAATCTAAGATTAGATATCCTATGAATAAGTATTAATCCCGACTAATTTCTTAAAAGGTAAGGAATGTATACTAATCCATCTAATTTTCTTAAAATTATAACGATCGTTGTCTAATCCAGTCTAAGGTTTTTCCTAATCCACTAAGTATTTCTTAACTAGAGAGAAAAAAATTTTTAGTACAAACGCGAAGCGAAATGTACTTTTATCAAGGTCTTAAAATTAAGAGTATCCTTCTTAGACTAGAAGAATAAGAAGAATCCATTCTACAAACTAAAGAATTTTCTCTTAAATCTAGGAATATACAGAAGTATATACAGAATTGGGATGAACTAGTAACCAGGAGGCAAATACCAAGTTTTTCCTCCACGGACTGTGGTGTTCAAATCCAATTCGACAGGTGGAGGCTGGACAGGAGTCTTCGCTGTAGTCTCCGTGTTGTCACTTGCCTCGGGCTGTTGCTGTAAAGCTTGTTCCTTCATCCTGGTTTGACTTCGGGTAACTCGGGGTGTAGAATCTCTAGGACCAGTGAACAGATTATGGGGCCTGTAAGAGGGGTCCTGTTTTCTGTTATCTGGGATGAATACCTTAGGAGATGTATCTACGACCGAGGGAATGGGATAGTGGCCATCTTTCACTGGGGAAATTTGAGATTTCACAGGGGAATTTGTTCTTGGAGGGGCTCCACCATAAGCTCCGTACACCTCACCTTCGTGTGCTGGCGGCTCCTGAGAAATTTCTTGAACAGGGTCTAGGGAAATCTCTTGCTGAATTGGGGATAAAGATGGTCTGAACTCTTTTCTCCGCACCGCAGTGTTGGAGGGAGTCTTAGGGAAGTCAATTTTCGGAGTGGAACACTTGAATTCACTGCCTGGACGGCCTCTTCCGGCGAGTACATCGCTATATCTTCTTCTTTCTACAATCTCACTGCTAAATCTTCTTTCTTCCACAGGTTTACTTTCTCTTACGGGTTCCACCGGGGTCGGTTGTTGCACTGGAGGCTGATGGCTCCAGGAATTCGTACCACTTGGTACCGGCTGAGGTGGGGGAGTAGAGTAAGAGTTGTAGCATTCTTGGTGAGATTGTGGGTAATGGGGAATTGGAAAATAGCTGTGTCCGGGCTGAATTTGTGGCGTTACGGGAATTTGGAAAGAATATGGGGAAGACATTTGATTTGTGGGAGGAGGAAGTTCTTCCACTTCATCTACTACTTCATCTTCTTCGTCTTCTTCGTCTTCTTCGTCTTCTTCTGCTTCTTCTTCCTCTTCTTCCTCCTCTTCTCCTTTTCCGTCTTCTTCTTTTCTCTCTGAAGGGACTCTTGGGTCACTTCTTTGTTGCCTTTCCTCAATTCTTTCCCTTTTTTGTTCTTTGGAGCTTAACATTTCTTCCACGGCGTGGGGATTCCAAACTTCATCATTCATAAAGTCAAAATGTGACTCGGTGAACTTTTCTGCTGGGACCACCTTGGCGTTGTCCACATGGACTGGGAAGTCTCGGCCTGAATGTAAACAACACACCATCAACTTGTTAGGAAACATCGGACAATATATGGCCCTTCAAACTTGGGACATAACTTCGAATTTTGATGGGGCGGTTTGACTGCTCTGACGAAGACGTAATCTCCGATCTTGAACTCTCTTTGCTTGGCCCTTTTATGTTGTTGCTCCAAAGTTTTTGTGGTTTCCGCTTCTAGCTTCTCTCTTGCCAAATCTCTTATATAATCGATCCTCTCTACTATCGTATCTACTTCGTCCGAAATGAATCTCATTTTCTCTGTCTTATTCACAAAAGGTGATACATAATCAGGCATCTCGTAAGGGAGCCTCTTTATGTAACCATGTAACAGGAAGTGGGGTGAAGACCCTATAGATCGATTATACGCGGAATTGATAGCGATTTGGGCAAAGCTCAGGTATTTATCCCAATCTCGGTGGTTTGCATTCACGTAGTGTCGCAAGAAAGATTCAATATCAGCATTTATTCTTTCTACAACACCATTTTGGGATGCTTTGTAAGGCATAATTTCTATCTTCTTTATCCTCCACGCCTTACATAAGTCCTTAAATACCTGGCTCGTAAATTCCAAGGCATTGTCAGACACAAGCAGCTGAGGGGCGCTATGTCTACATATGACCCTCTCTTGAAGTGCTTTGGCACATTCCTCGCTCGTCCTAGTCTTGCAAGGCACTAACTCAACATACCGTGTTAAAACGTCGCGAAATACTAAGATGTACTTGGCTCCTGATCCTGTACAAGATGGCAATTTTCCAATACTGTCAACATGAACGCGTGAGAAAGGTGTGTACGGCAGCGGCCACCTATTAATCTCTGCGACAGGGGGTCTAGGACCCTTTGTTCTGGCGCACGACACACATTGACTACAGTATTCCTTGACCAACTTTTGAACACCAGGGAAATGGTATTTCTCCCCTACTCTCTTTTCAGTTCTTTGCTGACCACCGTGTCCACCAGCTAGTGAAGCGTGGCACTGGTCTATTACACTGTAAATCATACTATCTGGAACATGTACAAGATAAGGTTTTGCTTCCACGGCGTAGTGTAAGATGCCTTTTATTAGGATGTGTGGATGTGTATTGGGATTCTCTTCAGCCCATTTTACCAATTTTCCTACACGTGGACATTTCTGTTGCTCTTTAATGAAATTTTCCCGACTCAATGCGAAATCGATTCGCGGGAACTTGTCTGTTGTTTCTGCTTTCTCTACTTTCTCTGTTCTCTCTGTTTTCGCTGTTTCTTTGACCAGGAACACATTAGATGCCGGATGCCTACTCAAATAGTCTGGGGCAACGTTGTTCTTTCCTTTTTTATACACTATGGTGGGTGAGAAACTGTTTACTAAGAGATTCCATCGAGCTAAACGGCCGGTCTGCTGCTTATTTCTAAAAATGAAGCAGAGAGGTTGGTTGTCGGTGATGATAGTGACCTTATAGCCGAAGATGGTGTTCTTAAACTTTTGCAAGCAGAACACCACTCGATCGTATCATAGTTTAACTCACTGCCCCTGAGTGTCCGGGACACGAAAGATAAGGGCTTCTCCTTCCCTTCATCTGTCAGTTGGTACAACACTCCTCCTATTCCGTAATTACTGGCATCTGTATTCACGAAGAATTCCTTGCTATAATCAGGGAAAGTTAGTTGTGGCTGCACCACCAGTTTCTCTTTCAAGGTGTCGAAAGCTTGTTGTTGTTTTTCCGTCCAAAGAAAAGGAACATTTTTCTTTATCAGATCGTACAAAGGTTGTGCTACTGCGGCAAAGTCCTTTATGAGGAAGCGAAAATAAGAGAAGAAACCAAGTAGACTCTGTGTCTCCTTCACATTTGTAGGAGGGACGAAACTCTTCATTGTTTCTACCTTGGCCGGATCTGGGCTAATTCCATCTCTTCCTATTTTGAATCCCAGGTACAAAACAGCTGATTGTAGGAAGCTACACTTGGATAATTTTATTCTCAGCTTATTTTCTCTGAAAGCAGCAAGTACTTTCCTTAAATTTTCAAAGTGTTCCTCCACGTTCCTGCCCAGGATCAAAACGTCGTCTAGATAGACTTGTGCGACGGGTCCTAAGAGGTGGTTCAAGGCCATTGTCATCGTGCGGGCATAAATGCTAGGGGCATTCTTATGTCCGAACATCAAGCGAGTGGGACACCAGAGGCCCTTCCTCGTCCTAAATGCCATCAACTTTTGCGTCCCTTCCTCTATTTCCAAGGCGTTATACGCGTCCAATAAATCTACGGACGTAAATACCGTGTTACCCCCTAGGGACGTAAAAATTTCGTCGATTGAAGGCAGAGGGAACACGTCCTGAACGCTATGGGAGTTGAGGTACCTGTAATCCAGACACACCCTTGGTTTCGGGCTATTCTTTTTAGCCACAACCAGTAACGGAGAAGAATGGGGGCTGTACCCAGCTTTAATGTACCCCTTTTTCAGTGCAGAATCGGTGAAATCATCGATGTCTTGCAAGTACCGGTGCGGTAATCTGTATTGTTTTCGAAAGATTACTTTAGGGGCATCGGGTAGCAGCTCAATCTTAAATTTCTGAAGTGGACAGACTGGGACAGCATCATCATCTAGTGCCAATACGTCATGGTAGTCCATGAGGAGCTCTAGCAATTCCTCCATGTGCTCCGGATTTCCGAGAAGACAATTCTCTGCATCCTCTTTTGACATCTTCTCTTCTATGATCTCTTTGTACACCCTCCTTAACTCTGTCTTCGTGAGACCTTTTGAGCAGGTGGCTACATTAGAAGAAACTGTTCTCTGGTGTCCTCTTACGTCTGTGCCTCTCCGGATCTGTTTGCTAATTATCGGATACCCTTCTCCTATGGTCGCACCTTTGTGCAGGCTAATCAATTGGTCACTCAAATTGATATAACTGAGGATAACCGTGTTATCCCTCACTGGGCTAATTGTATTGGCCACATACAATGGTCCCATGGTGAAAGCTGGTGTCATTAAACACTTCCGCTCCAGCTCAAAATCATCTTGAGTTTCAGGTCGGAGTTTTAGGTATCCGCATGATTGACTAGGTAAAACAGTCTTCTCAATTACCTTCAAATCTATCTTAATTTCTTCATCCATCATCAAATGGCCATCTCCTTCATGGTCATCGCTCTCCAAAACTTCCAAATCTTCGGATTGGCCCAAATTTTCTTCCATAGCTGAGGGAGTGTGCTTGAGTCTGGGTCTGGCCCCTCGGGAATCAGCGCGGCGATGAGCGAGGGGTGGGTTCGCGAAGCCCACCTTGTCTCTTTTCATCTTGTCTGGCTCCACTTGAGCTTCTCCTTTCAAGGCAATTTCCCTATCTCTTTTCCCTTGTATAGGCACTGGCAGCTTCTTCGAAGTCCGAACTGAAGAGGTTGTCTTCCCTCTCTGGGACACAGGCAAATCGACCTTCCTATAGGAGCGAGGTTCATCCGCGGCGTTTACGTTTCTAACTGGCCTGGCGGCCTCCCTATGAGAAAGATGCTTATCCGCGTTGCGTACGTTATTAACTGGCAAGGCGGCCTCCCTACGAAAAAGATGCTGATCCGCGTTGCGTGCGCTTTTAGCTGGCAAGGCGGTCCCTTTAGGAAAAAGATGCTTATCCGCAGTACGTGCGGTTGGTTTAGCGAAAATTTGGTTCGAATCCTTTGTTCCCCCCCCTCTCGACCCTCGGGCCGGGGGCAACTGCTCCTCCTTTTTCTTGAGGTCCCTTATCACTTTAAGATTCCCTCCAGAAACTTCTCTAACCAAATAAATTCCGAGTGGATCGGCAAAGATCGGAATGTCTATCTCTCCATCCTCCTTGATAGACATCTGTGCAGAAAAGAAGTTCAAAGTTATGGGAATGTTAGACAAAACATTGCTACCCAAAAGAATATCCCAACTATTCTCTCCATCGTTATCACTCACTTGGAAAGTAGTGAGGTAATGTTTTTTATGTAGGCGAAGGTATAGTTGTATTTCTCCTTTTAAGACCGTTGGCTTACTGTTCACCCCCTGTACTACTAAATCGGTCTTACGGAGGGTTGCTTTAAAGTTTCCCTCCTTTTCCAATTGTTTGAGCCGCCGGGCGGTGACGATACTGACACTAGATCCTGTGTCAACCAAAACTTTGGTCTTCGTCTGCCTACTACTTAAAGATGGAGCAAGGTAGACATTGGTGTAAAAGTGTCGTCCCAGTCTAAAAGGTTGCTGCACGACTTCTTTTCCTTTCTGTTTATTTCGCCTAGCTTCCCATCTTTTCTCTCTATCTTTAAACTTTTTCTTCACACGTTTCTTCTCTTTGCCCGATTCTAAAAATTTTCATTCTCTATCCTATCCTGAGGATGAGAAAGTTCTCCTTCATACATCCTATCATCATACTCCACTACTTCATTCACCTCAAAATCTCTCGGCTGGCTCTCAGCCATATACACTCTCGCGTTGGTCTTTACCTTCCCATCTGGGGGCTTGTGCCCTTTCTTCTTCTTGGAGAAGGTCCTGGGCCCTCGCTGGCCTGGGTTGTAAGACTCGGGCTTTTCCGCTCTTATCCCTTTTTCCATATCAAACTTGCTGTTGTATGGAGTGAACATCAGCGGGGTATCTGGGGTAGGTCTCCAGGGCGGTGCTCCTCTACAATTTTGTTGCGATCCCCTTCTATGGTTTGCCTGACATTTTTGGCAATAGGGCAATCCCCAACGACATGCTTGGGACGAGTGTCCCACTGATTCACAAAAGAAGCACACATAGTGTTCTCTTAGCTCTTGGGCGGACATCCTTAAGGTGCCCTTATATCTCAGTGTACCATACCCCGTCTTCACTTCTTCTCTTTTCTTTTGAAAAGTATTATTCGGCTTTACCTCACCTCCCCTCCTTTGAGGAGTGTAATCGGGTCTCGCCTCCTCCCTTCTCTTCTCCTCATACCTTGGCTTCATTGGTTCCCTGTATGAATTATTAACTCCAACCCTCTGTTTCCCCCCCGATTCTTCTTTGGCCCAGAACACCCTAGTGGTGCGGCCCTCATTTGGCCTTCTATTCTCATCTTTTAACAAAGCTCCATTTGAAATTTGAGACAGCTTTTCGATCAATTCATTTAAATTCATCTCTGTATCGAATACCCTAAGTATCTTCTCTCGTAATCTGTCTCCATCTCTTCTCTCATTTACGTTTTGAATAATTTTCCCGGTAACCAATAGGTTTATTTGCCTGGAGTTGAAGATTGCTTTGTCATCCAGATCATGCAGGCGGCTCTGGTACTTCGTTAACCGGTCTTTCAATTCTAGCACGAAATCCGTAAAAATTGAATCTCTCTCTCTTCTATATTCTATAAAGTCCAGCATGAAGTCGAAAACTGTTTTCTTCTCTTCAGGTTGTAAGAAAATTTTTAACTGGGAAAGAAAGTCTTCTAATTTGGTAAATTTTGAGAAAGAGTTATCTCTGAGCATATATTTTCTCGCTTCGCTATTTTGATCGGATGAGATTGCTGACTTTGCAAAAGTGATCTTTTGACTTTCGTTTAATGGGCCTAAAGCATCTAGCTGTGTATTCAAAGAAGAAATGAAATCTGGGTATAAGATGCCTTTCCATATTCTTGTCTTAAGATGTCTGCCAAATAACTTTAAATTTTCCGGAATCGTTGGAAACGCAGTGTTAAACAAATTAGTTGGGTAATATGGCGCTCCAAATGGTTGTGGAGGCATATAGGGATATCCTTGCCATGCTCCGGGGTAAGGATGGACCTGGTTAGGCATGGTGTAATTGCCAGGTGGCATGCCTGTATAATAGGGAGGTGGGGGCATCGTCCCCGTTGGTAAAAATCCATAATTGGAAGTGTTCTGTCCTGCTGGAGCACTTTCGTTGTTATTTCCTCCCATAACTCCTCCTGTGAGGACGCTTGGTTGTGGTTGAGCGGTGTTAGGCCCAGCAGAGGTTTGGACCGATCCTATGGCTTGGTTCTGGATCGGTAGGGGCCCGTCGGGTCCCCACGGGGAAGTGTTTCGTAATTCGGCACCCTCCCACTTGCTTTCATTGAGGTTATGTGGTTCGAGCCCACCCCAATTCCTACGCACTTTCTTTTTGGTAGTAGTGTCAACAGTAGCAGGCTTGAGCTGTAGATTTAAAGTGTTGTCTAAAGCAACCGTTTTTTGCATGTATGGTGGAGTTTCGACCCGTGGGGGAGGTGCTCCCTCCCTTACTACTTGGGATGCCGGGCTAAGAAGAGTGAGGTAGGGGTTCGGAGTGGCCCTTGGGTTCAAAGGAGTTTGGAGAGGGGTAATCCCTGGGGGAGCGCGCCCCCTTTCTTGGGTTATGGGCGTTTCATCTCCGCCCCCCCCTCCGTTTACTTGTTCCGGATTATGGCCTTCGTCTTTACTACCCTCATTCAATTCGAGATTCTCATTATCTCTCTCTTCGTCAGCAGCACCGTTGTCTCCTATCTCCGAAATTTGTTTCTCCGCCATTTTGTTTTTTCGGAATCACAAAATAATGCCCAATAGGTCGGTATGACACTTAAACTATCTCTACTGTATACGTGCTAAAGCAGTGTCAACCAGTGTTGAAATTATAACTGTTGTCTGAGGACCCTCTCGATACTACTATATATATATATATATTTATATCGATTTTTATTAAATTGCGAAAAATAGTTGTAGGTGATTCCCAATAGTTAACCTATATGTCAAAAAGGATGGAAAACTCAACAGAAAAATTGTTGTCCACAGATCTCATATGCTACTACTTCTACTGCTCAAACTATCTTTTTACTACTATGCGATGTTTAGGTCACCTTATTAAGGTGTGCTAACCAGAAAATCTTCATAAAAATTTTTTGTTTTTCCCCAACTTATATGGCCCCCTATATATATATATATATATATATATATATATATATATATATATATATATAATTTTAAAATTATCTTAATTCTAATCAGCTTTTGGGGAATATTGCTTTCTCAGGCTTTCCTGGTCCAGCAGAGTGGGGATAATAATCTGGGGGTACCCTCTATAGGGTAGGTAACGAGTATATATAAAATTTATCTAATATATATTTATATATAAATATATATATATTATAAAGTATTTATCACTTAAGACTAAGTCCCCCCCCTTAGATGGTTTCCCAATAAAAAAATGTCATTAATTTTATATCAGTAATTGCACACATGCAAATGGATATATATATATATATATATATAATATATATATATATATATATTTTATATATATATATATATATATATATTATTGAGTGGAAAAGCTTCAAGAGAGAGAAAGAAAAAATGCAGTTTCGAAAATGAGCTCTAGAGTGGAGTTTTCGGCGGAATGTTTACATTAACGGCATACCAATGCCCCGGTTAGTCTGTCGGTGCAGTTCGATTTCTCTCGGCTCACTCCGACTCCAATTTTACGTAAACACTCTCGCCCAGAAAATTCCCGACAAAAACCGACAATTTTGTGAGTCGATTGGCTTTGCAATTTCCTACAGATCCTTTCTCTTTTCAACTTCTGTTCTTCTCAATGTTGTTTCCAATTCAAAAGGAGAGAAAAAGAATAAAGGAAGAAGTGAGGCATATAGGATAATTATTATTATCTTTCCCCGTTTCCCCAATTTCAATTTTCTTAATGCTAAATATCCTTATTTTACAAGCATTATGGCATTATTTTACAAAATCTTTGAAATTTAAAATAATGGACGTAGGGTAATTATCATTAATTATTACTTATTATTTTAATTGGTGTGGAAATATTTTTCCAAACCAATCTTAATTATTTATATAGCGTAGTTGAATAACGATGCAGGGCCCTGATCATCTCTTTCAACCTTCACCATGTAAATAATAATAATAATAATAATAATAATAATGATAATAATAATAATCATTAAATCAAAAATTTTCTTTTTCTTAAAAGAAAGTTTTTAATTTAATGTAAAACAACCATAAAAATGATAATGCGAATGATTCGTTCATTCACGTTATCACAAATATGCAATTAGTGGGCAAAATAATAATAATAATAATAAAAAATAATAATAATAATAAAAATCGAAATTTTTATTATTGGCTTAAATTAACGGTGGATCCACCTAAATCATTATTGCAATGGTCCCTAATCATTTAACTAATTAGTTTAATAATTATAGGCCTTTATATATATATATATATATATATATATATATATATATATATATATATATATATATATATATATATATGATTTTTTGAGAAGATACAATCAAATGTTGATTTAATTGTATCTAACTCTCTTACGGGTGCATCTGTCCACGTTATTGGACCTAAAGAGGTGTCTGGATGAGTAAGTAGCCATGGGCCAGGGTTCGGATACGCTGTCTGAATTTGTCATCTCAAAAGAAAAGATTCGCAATTCTCGCAAGGAATAGCCAGTTTATAGTAATGTATTCTTGATTCCTTATTACTATCTATGGCTAGAAGGGCAGTTAAGCAAGTCTTCTAGTGATATTTATTTTTCGCCCAATGTGGGACTTTTTACAGACAAAATTCAAATCACAAAACAAGATCCATATAAAGAACACCTAGGAATAATAAACTTTTGATAATAAAATACATAAAAAGAAATCTAATTGCTGGAATTAAATGAAAGTATTAATAATTACTAATGAAATACATATTTGCTTGAGAAGCATGTGGTGGCATGATTAGCATTCATAGACATAAAACAATACATCAAAGCATATTTTACCTGATGGCTTATTCCATCTAAATATTTTACCAGATGGCTTATTCCATCTAAATATTTTACCTGATGGCTTATTCCATCTAAATATTTTACCTGATGGCTTATTCCATCTAAATACATAATAGAATCATGTTTCATTTAATAATTACATAATGATTAATTAGAAGGACACAAATTTATGATACACTGAAAAGAATATTCACATTTTACATACCTCTTATAGGTCAGATAATAATGCCATAATGATAAACGTTTTAGCTTCGCTTTGTTTATGGAGCTGATTCTTTTATTTAAAATATAAAATGTTTATCATGCTGTAAAATATAATTATAAGCATTACCGGAAGAATGTGATTTTAATACATTAACATTCTTTTAGTATGTATATATATATTTATATTATATATATATATATAATTATATATATATATTTGGTGAGTGGGTCGATCTTGATTCACCATTTTGATTTTATTAGTTTCGCGGCCAGGTAAATGGATCAAGCACGAACAGGTAATATTTGTATAATTATATATATAGTATATATAGTATATATATATATATATATTTATTATATATGACAATTAAATGTGACAGTAGAGAGTGAAAAGGATCAAATTCTCGCACAAGCGTTCACTTTCAACTCTACAGATTACCCAGCAAGGAGCGACTGAGGCGCTCTTGTAGGATTGCAAATGACAATCCTCCAATGCACGCAATACAAACCCAAACAGGAATTCTATTGCGTCGTCGTTACGAGCAAGAGGAAGGCGGGAAGCCTTTGTTTCTAAGCGACCTATTTCGATCGATTTTGATTTCACAGAATACGTTTCTGAACGTATTTTTGAATATAATTTATAAATGTTGGAATCTAATTTAAAAGATGGAATACATTTCGAATTAAAAGTACTATACGTACGATATTATTATTTATATATTATTATTATATTATTAAATTTATTATATATATATATATATATTATATATATATTTATATTTATATATATATATATATTATATAATATATATATTATTATATATATATTATAATATTATATATATATATATATATATATATATATATAATATATATATATATATATATATAGTAGATATATATAATATATATACATAAATATTTTGTATTTTAAAATAGTCAATTTGTTATAATATATATATAAAATCTATATATATATAGATTATATATATAAATATATATACTATTATAAATATATATATATATATAATATATATATATATATACAATTTTTAAGATATTTATATTCTTTTTTATCTATATAGTATAAAAATATATATATATATATATATATATATATATATATATATATATATATATAATATATATATATATATATATATATATATATATATATATATATATATATAATCATCACCCACCTTCTTTCCCCAGATTGAGGGCAAGGTGCGTCACATTCACTGGAAACAGAAAAGTAGTAGAAGAATATGACGCAAGTCGAAAAGAAAGCCCTGCCTTATCGCCCCCTTTACACTTAAGGGTATTTATTAGGGGCGGTCATTAAGGGTATGCTAGATATGTGCCACTTACCCAAACGGATCTGACCACTGGTGATGCATATATTTCTTT
>JABUQX010053171.1:60000-75000 GCA_015478945.1 Trachelipus rathkii
TACGTAAAGGAAAAACTCAGTTTCTTGAAAAACTTCAGCAAAAAATGAGAAAAAAAATTAGTGTTGCCAAATAACCAAGATCCAGAATTTACGAGAACTTTATCCCATCAAATTTCCTCCCCCCAAGTTCCAAAGGAACTTACTTTATTATTTACAAAAACCCTTAAACAGAACGTGAAAAATATTACACAAAGCAAGAAAATACATATCTTAAATAAGTAAAAGATTTTTCAATTAAGTTAATGTTGTATCCTTTGTCTTCTTTCTTCCTCTCTTGTATTCCAGAATCTTTTCTTGCACGTTTGAAAAGTGCTTCGGTTTATCCATTGATGGCGTGAAATATTTCCTAGGAGATGGAGTTCTCATTAGTTTTCTTGATTCTCGTAATGATCTAAATCCCTTACGATTTGCCATAAACCGTTCACTTCTTTCTTCCCTCCTCCAGCCCATCCTTTTATTCTTCCAGATGTCCAATGAAGAATAATAATTCAACATTTTCGGTTCTTTTCTTGTTGGAAATCTCACCTCATGTTCCGCCAAGTTTCTTGAAAGCTGGTCCATTGAATCTTCTAACATTGTTGAACTAACTAAAGGAACCAGTTCTAGATCTTCAATTCTTTCTAATCTACCAATTTCTTCACCAAGAACTAGCACGGATGATCATCTCGGTGCGCCCTCAGAAAAATCCAACAGAAATGACAAATTTTTATTTAAATCGACACTCCAAATGTCATTTTCATTGTCATTCCATGGAATAATAGGTGAAAAACCAGGGCCACTGAAGACTATCAACTCACACTGTATGGAAACGTCAGAGACATTTTGAATTCCAATTTCTTGGTTTAAGTAGACTTGGACTTCCGCTTGATTAATGATTCGCCTTCATGAAGTATTTCTTTAGACTTACCTCAATTAACCCAGATCTATTTCTATTGTATGGTGTTATGATCAGCTTTTAGCTGCCATTTGATTTTATTATATTATATATTTTATATTATTTTATAGTATGGTTCTGGAGTGTAAGCTCTCACGCACCTTTCGTTCAAGAATTATTATTTATTATTTAAGATTACTAGTCGCTCATCTTCTTATTAATTTGATTATTATTTTCGTTTAACATGTGACTCATTATTATTGGTTGTCTTTTCATTATTATATTATAATTATTATATTATTATTTATTTAATTCGATTTTAGGCTTACCTTGCTCTGATCTCAGGCCTATGTGCTGCCGATGTATATTTACCGGGTTAGGTCATCTGCTATTGGGTAAAATTGGAAGGGGTTAAGATGGTGACATATCCTGTTGATACTTTACGAAGTTACAACCCCCATGGGTCCCTCGAAAGGGGATCCACCCCCATTAAAGAACATCGAAGTGTTCGGTAAGTTGGTTGAATTTGCCATGAGAAGATCTAGAGTGTAGTCTTCTAGACAAGAGTTATATTGGATTCTGAGGAGTTTGGCTCCGGCCCGGTGCTGGGAGTGCTGCGGTGCCGAGCTTAATAAATATGTTTGTCTATAACAAACGAAGTGTTGGTGTCTTTATAAGTTATTGGGTCTTTAGATTTCGAAATAGTGGTTCAGCCATGAGAGAAAAAAATAAAATAAAAAATAAAATTTTCTATTCTTTTTGATTATATATAACTTACAAACTTAGTTTTATCAGTCTGTATCGTAATCAGTAAATAACACCATCCAACCACCATCTTCTCCAGTTGTGATCTATTGATCGTGATCTAGGTTGATCTACTTGACTATTGATCAGGTCATATTTTTACATAACATTGTCATGTTTTACATACCTAATCGGTAAATCAGTTTCAAATAAAACACCAATCAACCAGCCAGCATCCGGCCACCCGTCTGTCCAGTTGTGATCTATGATCTATTGATTCAGTCATATTTTTACTAAATTGTCATGTTCTTACATACCCTAAATCAGTATAATCCAAGTAAATCAAACCACCATCCACAACCACCAACCGACAACCCCTCCTGGGTCCACTCCTTGATCATTGATTCAGTCACATTATCGAGTATTCATTTTGGATTATTACATAACATAAAAATCGAAGTTCTATATACAAAGATTCAATCAATATATGTTAAACGAAACAAAGTTTTCAATAAGAACAATTCATTCTCATATCTAACACTATGAATATAACCCACCAAAGACAAACTTTGCCACATCTTAAACAGGAATAAGCTGTTAACCTTATCGAGAAGTATCCAGCACATTGACAACAGTGTAACAGTTAACTAATCTTATGCATACAAAGTACGTGACACCTACTATACACCTCTTCCCGTATAACATATCGCTGTTTTTATTACATTAGACTGTAATATATTAATCAAAAATTACCTGAGACCGGCGTATTTCATTACGACCAATGAGTTTATACTCTAACATAATCTAAGGTTTCGACATCAATAAACGCTAACATAATCAAAGTATGAAACTATAAGGGAAATCGAACTGTCACGCCGAAACAACAAATCATACAACATCACCCTTAAGGCACCAGGACACTAAACGTGTCAACGTTAACAAAGTTTCCGTACTTAAATAACTAGCTAAATAACTAACCATAACATCCCAGGAACGTAAGCTTATTTCACACTTTTGCTGTCAAAGCCTGTCTCTAACATAAACAATATGTTAACTTCTTTACCTCATTTAATCTTAACGTTATCAAGTATTGTAAACAGAAAACATTTACCGATAACCTTGCCTGTGATTATCATTACGATCCAAGTCGAAGGTTATGTATCAGTAACAGAATGTTTTCAACATCATACTAATACCACCGTAAATGGCCGAGACTGCTGACGAATATACAATATATCACTGACACAAGCCTGCTGACTCCATACATCTTAAGCAAGAATAAACGGTTATCATTAACAAGGTCCAAATTTATCAGCAGTAAAAGTAAATAACTCCAAGCTCACCAAACACATAATCCATTCGGTACTTTTGATCAACATATCTCCCAAACACGACCGAATTGTTAATTGTACATTAATCATAGATAAATAATTAAGCAAAGAAAATTAGGAGCATAACCTAACCTAAGCCAGCATAATACCAATGGCGTAAAGACCAAACAAAGTAAAGTTGTTTCACTGTACAGAGTCCTGACTGAACATAAACATACTTAACACACACACTCGGTCTTGCAACGACCATAAACAGGCCAGCCCAAACAATGCTATAAATTCGAACATAAAGCATACACTCAAGGAGGACAGTAAAACAAGTTTTCAGATTTTATAACATATTAGGTTGGTCATTAGAATTAGGAAGCATTTAAATAAATAAATACATTCAAATATATAAGTTTATAATTCCATAAATATATTAACTCCATCTATCAAAGGATATAACAGCATTCTGTCGGAAAGTATTGCAGGCAAGTTCTATATGTTCTACCGAATTCAACACCATTCCGAAAAGAATTAAGAACATAAATACAACACTGCCTCCATCGTAGTATCATTTAGAATGCCTTTATATCTTTTAGGTATATGTATCTGGCTCCCGATTATTTCTCGGTAATTATCTCGAGAGCTCTAGCAGCATCAACATACCGTACTCATCAGTCTCATGATAAGCAAGTGGTGAAAAGAATACGTTATTCTCATTCTCTTATTACGTGACTTCGAATATGTTGATTAAAGCGATTATCAATTCTTAATACTATGGGTGCTCATATATACTAGTCGTCATATCGAACCTCTCTCTTGGGCCTCACCTGCTCCCTATATTATGCAGATTCATGAATAATACGATAAATAATAATATCACAACACCTTATGACGCACATATTTTTGACCCATTAAGTCTCCAGTACGAGACTTAAAGATATAAAAAATAATATGTACTATTACATACCGTCTCTACCAGTAATGAGGACATATTAAATTATAAGTTTCTTGATTTTTTCTGATCAAACAAAGTATATCTGTTATATTTATATTTACAGCAATAAATTCTATACCATTAGAGAAAATATCATATTAATATATATTAGTACATACTCATTTAATACAGCAATATATATTATAGATTCATTTAATGATATAATGTAATACATGTCATCATTGGGTTTCACCCATAATATACGTATTATATTATGTATCAGTACATATGTATTATCTACAATATACCTATATTTAATAACACCAATTAATTCACGTCAGTAATGAAAATTTGTAATTTAATATAGATAGTGATCTACATTCTATTAATTTTCATAAATTATAGGTACCTACTCTATAAGCTTTCATCCTCTATATTCTAACATTTTCAGCGATGTCTGCGCGAAGTCGCATCGTATTGTCTTTGCTAACTCCTCCTCCATAATAGTCTCAGTCTTATTATATCTATTCAACTGTTGTACTCTCATATTAAATCTTGTCATGTAATTGTCTATCATTACACCCTTGGATGTAGGTCTATTACAATGATTCTTATATATCTCACTTCTCACGCTGCTGGACCAGATTTGGAATTCTATCAATTTATAATAATGATTACATTTGTCTCTATCTCCTATTTTTCCAGATTAGATCACTTCGATAAAGTGAATAAGTTACACCTACTAGATACTAATTCTATGTTGCGAGATATATATAAGAAGAGATACAATACGGTAATCAATTAAGAAGGAGGCACGATTTAGCTGTATGTTCGTATCACGAGTCATAGATACTCTTGTATTCATGGCGCATTTCGAAGCCTCTACGACTTTATCTTGACTCAGACACATACTGAACATATCTACAGATAGAGTGCATTATAAACGTTACAAAGATAGAAATGCGTAAATGTGCTAACCAAAGAGCGAAGATCATAAAGACGGAAGAGATATCGTTATCTCCTTGTCAATCCATATCGACAGAGTATAGAGTAACATAGTGAGTCCAGAACGACGTTCTAAATCGAACACAGAGCTCAGTGGACATATGTCGACATCTAATAGCAAGAACTTACATACATAATCTCCTTCAAAGTATAGATTACTCAGAGAACACACTCAACTAAACAGTAGCATACAATATCAATTATACGAGTACGCGTATCTCAAATTACAACTATTATGAAATCTATATCAATAATAACTAAACCAAAAAAGATAATATATACGTATATATCTTTATGTCGATTAATATTATATATTACTTCTTTCTCGATTACTATATAAGTATTATCCGGATATTATCATCCTAAGAGGTACACTAATGATTATTTATAAACCAATGAATAGCTAGAAATAAGTCGATTTTTTGATAACCTGGAATATTCTATAATCGCAAAAATAATCTTAGTAAGCTTAGGCACCATTACTACTCGATGAGAGACTCCTATTAAATCTGACTCAACTCTATTGTAGCACAAACTTCCCCGCAGCTATATTAAAATCTCTATAGTACGAACTTAACCCCAACACTTCGTAACCACAATCAGATGATGCTTGTTACTTGACATCTATTTATCAAGCATAGTCTCTAACATAACATTTTATGTTAAATTTTACTATAACACTCCAGCCGTAACCCATTTAGAATCAAGAAGTTTAATAGTCACTATAGTCTAACTCAGGATCAAGCAAAACCCACGCAGCAATCGCTACGATCTAATCTATCTTTAAAGTCGATAGATCTATTAACTGTGTACGCTCTCATAATCTACTGCATACCACATTAGCTATCTAATATGTGATTTGAGTTACGAGAACTAAAATGTATTCAGTCGGATACTTTTACGAATTAACTATATAACTCATATCAACACAAGCCATATTGTCAAGCTTACTACCACTTAGCGCTCTCTCATGTCATTTCGACTGACACTCCTTCCAAATATGAGCTATACATCATACATAATTGCATGCAATATCCGATATCATACTCCCAACGAGTCCTTATAACCCAGGGATACATAGAATATCAGAAAACTTAACCCAAATATATTATCACCTCGTGAACCAGGTTATATGTCAGAAAATAATTCACGCTTCTCCCTCTCATTGTGATTTAATATAGTAAAATTATTCACTCGCCGCTCGCTATAGTCTGTACGAGTACCTAAAACTTAATTCACAAGAGTAAAAAGTCGCTGCATATTCAGTGATCTACCACTCGTAACTCTCACTGCTCTGCATTATATACAAAACACTAACATCACCGACTCTCAAGACTTAAAATACTGAAGATAAATTCCCAAACATCTAAAGTACAATATTTACGGCTAACAGGACTCCAGTAGCTTACGTAAAGTTCATACCGTATTGTAACGCACGGCCTCTCCCGTGTAATACTGCGTCTCATCCAGTCTCTCATACGCATATTTTACACCTCGTTAGCTCATTCATACAGCTTTGTATTACGCACTAGACTTCGAGACTATTGGATTAACAGTTATTCAGTTTCCGCTGCAGACACTAGGTGCGAGTGTCAGATGTACGCTCCTTGCCATTTCCATAGCGCGACTCTTATCTATTACATATAAATATTCTCTTAATTTTATGGCCTACACTCCTCTCATTATGGAATGGAATATAAAGTCAGTCTCTTCAGATCTAATCAGTTACAAAAGTCGTGATCTCTATAAGGATTGGGTCGTAAGCACTATATCACAATTAGGAGTTTGTCCTTATAGACTGAGTTAATTAACGACGCAACTCCTGGAAAGATAAGCTGCCCGAACATTCCATAATAGACTGAGCGCATATGAGCCTGCTCAGATATTAGCGCCGTGACAGGATTTTTAGTATCTGTACTTCTTGATGCTCGCAGTAAATGAGCTACATAAAATAATAGCTATGATACTGAGAGGAATGCCCCTACTTCTCTCTCTCACACTCGTAATTATTGGAATCTGTTTTCTTTCGTTTGCTGCGGACATAATGTACTCATAACAGCGCTGTTCTAATCGCCTATTAACTAAGCAGACTTATGAGCTAGATTCTGATAGGAGTACATATCAGAGTTACTCGAGATCATGTTGCAGTATAAGTGTCTCACGTATACGTCTCCGACATAAATAACGGAAGTCGGCCTGTGAGTGACATGCGTATTAGACTGAGCTCATATCTATTTAGTCTATAAACGTAAAATTTCGCGCCTATTATCGTAAATGTGATGTAGCTCACTATTTCTATCTCAAGACTGACCAGAACTCCATCTTGAGGGCTGAATATGAATTGACTCAACTCCTTTCTCAACCAGCAAAGTGTCACTTCTTTCGTAAGATTTTATAATCAAGTTGCATGATGACCTGATTGAAATAGAACATCTCGCCTTTTAGACATTAAGCAACTCAATTAGAGGCACAACCTAACATGTAGCTCAACAGAGAGATCATTACTTGAGGACTGCACGTTTTAACCATTCAAGTCATCCTGTCAGTTAGACGACGTGAGTAATGTCTTAAAAAACCTCGTATCATTTTCTCATTGCTAACTCAGCATTGGGATCAGTAGTTATTCAACACATATGTACATAGTCAATATTTAACATAGCAACCTACCCTAACTTATACAATAAACTAAGTTCTATTTATCAACCAGAAGCTATCTTGAAACTGCACAACATCTCTACCTCTCCCGAGAGATCAAATCCCGAGGGTACTCGCAAGTGGCACCCAACTGATTGATAGGGTGTGAATCGCTGCGAGGTTGAGATCACCCCCAATAGGAGGTTGTTGTAAGCGGCTTTGGCCATAAGCACACCGAAGGCTGAGTCACTTTACCCCGTGCTTCTAGAGGGGTAAAGCCCGCATCTCATGTAACATTTTAGATATATTACTGGGCCTATTAGTTATTCTATTCAGAGTGAGGAATAATTATTATAGATAGGTATCTAATAGCGTTATTATACTACCATTCTACATTTATCTCTCTCAGATCAGACTCACTGATCCTTTGTGCCTTACCTCTGATATAAGGTGCTATGATGATAATCATGATTTCACTTATTGCTAGATCGAACCAAAATTCGATACACATATAAGATGAAATATCTTAATGCGATAAGTGTCAGTCTTCACAAAGATGGACAGTTGAGAGGAAGAACCTGCTACGGGTTTTCGTCCCAGTACTACTCAATCAATTGGCATGACGTTATCAAATCTCACTTAGTGCTAACTGGTATGACTCAGTACTATTATCTGGATTCAGTATCGGCTATCTTCATTAACAAGTCAAGAATATTATGATTTTCGAACTTCAGAATTTTTCAAACTTCTAAATTCGTCCTCCAGAGATAAGCGGACGGTGACACTGTGGATGGACGGTCAAATATCAGGCTCACTCTCATGGCTCTCGGTCTGAGCCGCTAGGCTGTTAGCATCTGCGCCAATAGCTCCTACCTGATATATCTCTGATTAGCTACGCCGGGGATTCTGATTGTCCCATCACCCAACTGCTGTGTATGCTGTTAGGTTTCGTTACGCCTGTAATGGTGAGATCAATCTGGGCGATGCGCTAATAGGTACAATTAACACCGCGATTAATCAGCCGCATCTAAGTCTTCTGGGACACATGTAAAAGACAAAAAAATAATAATAAAGAAAATAATAAATAAATATAAAAAATAAATAATATAAAAAAATCATTCAGTTAATCCCTCCAAAACTTAGCAACTAGCTACAGCAACAAAAGGTTAATACGATTTTTGAAAGTCCTGGTAAAAATTTTTAGTTACCGGCAAAATGTAAAAAAAAATAATTAATATAAATTATTGAATATATGTTGTTGGCTATTCTTTTTTAGGAGCATGGGGAATAGTATATTTCGCCGTATATATATTCGTATAAATAGGTATGATAACGCTAAGGGGTGAGAATCATTAGATGACGCTCTAGTTGACCTCATCACAGATACTCAATAATTTTTAAGTCCCTAGTTATTATTATAGTTGTTAAGTTCGGAATGAGATACCTATAGTATAGACGTGACATAGAGCCATATTATATAGTGAGGTAATATAGTAGATATACTATATACTAATTAGTTTGTAAAGGGTGACATACACGGGCAACACTAGCATGGGGCTTCGCATTGTCGCGACGAGGGAATCACATGGGGCGAGCGGTACTCGTTTTTCCCCGGAAATCACCCCCGTAGTGGAGGGGCGGATGGAACCCTCCTCGCGGACATCGCACTGGACAATACCAAAGCGGGGGTTCGGAGGACCTCCGTGAGGAGTCGGGTCGGGAACCTTTTAGTCTGACCCCAATAGCGTGCACGTAGTATTCCAGTGAAGGCCGAGAGACCCTGAGGGCTCCTGCCACCATCTCTCTTGGTGCTCGGTATACCACTATGGGTAATTCTTTAAGTAAATAAAAAGTAAATTACTAAACGGTTTAAAATTTAAAGGAATTAGTCGTGATTTTTTTAACGAGTGTGATGCTGAGATAACAAGATAAATAATATTCACTGGTACGTATAAGAGGCTCTAATTCATATTACTTTCAAAAGCGGTACGGGCAAGTAAATGATAAGTTTAAGCAATAATTTTTTTTACTATTTGTTATTTTATGTCTTACTACGCTTGTTTTGTCATCTTAAAATTTTCTTACAAGGGCATCTCCAATTAAACGTGATTCCATTTTCGCTAAGTGTAGCACTTGTAGTTTTTGACTTTTGTTCCTGTTTTATACATTTTCACCCGCGACTCATTGGTAGCCCAGCCATTCCAGCAATTTATTTCCTTTTCCCTGTAGCTATGTAGTTTTTGAGATAATGAGAGATGAATTGAAGAATATATTTTGTGTGGTTTAATCTAACGAATTTGAGCAATATCAATTACTTTCCCTACTATATATCAACTACCTATACAACGTAAGATATCTTAGTGATAATAGTTATAAATTACTAGTAATAGTAATCTGTATGTGACGATATATTAGATTATAATGTATGAATTAAGTGTATATATGTATATATATATAATATATATTATTGGGTATAGGATATTGTTATTTTCATACCCAATGTGCTTGACAGTTCCGACCGTATAACATTCATCCCGCTATTGGTGATTAAATATATAGCGTAGATGTTCTATATATATATGTATATATTATATATTATAATAATATAGTATATATGTGAGTATACTATATATACTATATATAATAATATATATATGATATACATAATATATTAATATTATATATATTTAATAATATTATATCTATAGTATATATATATTATATATTATATATATATATATATATATATATAGTATATATATAACTATATATTATTATTATATAGTAATTATATATATATATATATATATATATACATAATATAATATATATAATATTATATATTATAAATATATATATATATATATATTTATATTATATATATATATATTAGTATGATTATATATATATATATATATATATATATAATCGTATTTATATTATATATACTATAAGTATAAATAAACTCTATTATAATGAAATAAATACTTATTCTACGATCAAGTAGTAACCTAATATATATAATAGAAATAATTATATATATTATATTATAGTAATTATATATATATTATATTATATATATTATATATATATGTACATAACCATGTTATATATAGCTAAGTAGTCTAATATATCGATTCAATTGACAGGTATATATGCACCACGTAAATTATATTACCTCATGAGCCACGGCTACATTCTCTTAGATGTTGATGATGCTTTCAATACTCTTAGACGGTGTCCCAAAACATATATAACTTAGAATACTATATTAATATAACAACTGCTATTATCATGGTCACTTAATATTATATAATTGATGACTATTATTTAATAGTCGAAATCTAAACTAACAAATACCCGTTACGTTCATGCTTAGTGATATTTCCTTCGGCTTTAATTGTCACCAGTGGCTTATCACCGAACTTAAACTCTATTAGCCGTAATAGTAGTAGGATCAGTTGCGTATAGGTATGAATTTTTCAATGTAGTAGTATAATTGATATAGTATGCTGATAATATTCATAGATCAGACAGTCTAAGTATTATCAATATGATACGGCGAAATTACGGATCACGATACCTCACCTCTTACTCGTGATTATATGTTGTATTATCAATGAGTATGATATTAGTATGTAAATTATATATGATATATTAGGTTGAATAACGTATACAGACCTCATACATTAGTACCTGTAAGACCGTACTATATTCAGGTTAAAACTCTATGAATGCTCAATATTATGTAGCTCTCATAGTCGTATCGTCCGTAATATCCAGTTATTGTAGTGATAGAAATTAATTATAAACTATATAGTATATAATTGTTATACATACTTATAATATGAGTTCTGGATCAGTAAGTAACTAGTTTAGTACTCATCTTATTTTATAGGCTAGAGCTTATTTCTTATATAATACTACGTATATATACTATAAATAGATATTTATATAGTATATATATTATCAATATATAGTATTATATTATGTATAATACAATACTCATCCTAGACTAATGACCTCAGATTTTAAAATCCTGCTGTAATATATATATAATAATATATATTATATAATATAATACTAGTTCATGATTGGATCTATATTAAAGTGTATCCAATAATGTATATTATGTGACCTGGTAACTATTAAAACCAAACCCTTATACTTGATTAGTTTATTAACGTTATATATTCTCATATAACATATAATCATCATTTATTATTAAAAAGTTATTAGTTTTGTTACTAGGTACTTTCGCTTGAGGACAAGGTCATGGGTCTATCTTGCAGTTTCAATGGTATATAGCTTAGTTATATAATGTTGAGTTATATTAGTATATAACAATGAACTAAATGAGCGTATTTATATATATATTAGTATACAATTAGTATAATATAATCATATATATAGGATGTATATATTTGTTATATAAACAACATATGTAATTATAGTACGACGTATAAATTTATATGATGCAGATATATATATATTATATATTAAGACTTAAGCCAAATAAATGTATTCACTATTATTATCATTCCGCTATAATAATAACTGTATAAAGTTTTAAATTTCCACGGCCTCAATTAATATTAGTATGACTATATATCATATAATAGGTAACCTACCAAATAATATATTTTTTAAACTTGCAATATTTGCAATAGTATATATATATATTTGGAAATGCCTAACATGAAACGAACTATTGCTGATAATGAAATCAAGATAATTTTTTTTACACTATACTCTATATAGTTACTACCTCTATAGTAATATATACTATTTATTTACTCTTTATATATATACCTATCTGGCTATGAAGCAACATATATCTACAAAAGGTAATCTCGGATTTTTTGTATCAATTCGTAGTATCTATATTTTTTATTAAAGTTTTTATTATTAATATATATTAGTAATATAATAATATAACTCATAAATCCTATAAAGGTGCTTATATAAATATGTCCTATATTAAGGTCTCTTTGATGTAATATCTGACAATTTATTATATATACGTTCATATATTATATATATTATAATACATAATTTTTCTTAAGTATTTAGTTTATATTATAATGTATCATAAATATATAAAATTTATTTATACTACGTTTGTTCACGTATTAAATTTGCATATAATAAAAATATATTAATATAATAGTAATATATAAGTCAACTAATTAGTCTATAGATATCGTATAATATATAATTTAGTATAATATCGATTAATTTAAGATATATATACATATAAAGTATATAAATAATAATATATATGATAACTATAAATTATAATATAATACTAATAAATTATATATGAAAATAATGTCATTTGCAAAATATATATATTTTAACTACTTATCTAAATTATAAAAACTTACAAAGAAGATAATAATAATAGGGTCAAATGAAGTGTAGTGCCACTTTGAGATATACAGTACCCTAATATATATATTGTCATATAATAATATATATATATAATATATAATATATATAACTCTAAATAGTTAATATAATAAATATATTAAATTTGATATATATTAAACTAATATATTATATAAATACATATAATATATAATAATACTATATGCACACGTTTATCTACTCCATTTACAAACATCATAATGATCAGAATAAAGGATGCAAACTCATTATAGTGTAGTATCACCTAATCATACATAGCGGTGAAAGGTTCTATATATAAACATATAGTACTATAGCTTGATATATAGATCATAATACTATATATAATACTATATATAAGTATATATATATATAATATATATAATTATATATTATATAATTATAATAATTTTAATAACTATATATAATATAATTGTAGTATATATATATAATTTAATATATATATATATATTATTATATTAATTAAACAATAATTTTTTTATTTTTGTTATGTTTTTTCTTACATTTCCTATCTAATTTTTTACAAGGATCCAAATAAATGTTATTGCCTTGATTCGCGTGTAGGCTTTAACTTTGTTAGATTTTGAGAGATTATATTTTTATACAATTCCTGCACTAAAATTGGACACATACCATGCAGGAAGAAACTATTAGAAAAAAACCTGTTATAGCAAAGTAGAATTAGTGACAATTTGGTTTGCAAAGTTGAAGAAAATTTTTGTTGAGAATGATCTCTCTCTTCTATTGTTATTTGATTAAATAGTTTATATAATATATATATATAATATATTAAACTATATTTAATATATATGATTATATATAATACTATATATTATATATATATATATGTATATTATAATATATATTATTTAGGACATATTAGATCGATATATTAATTATAATTTTATATTGCTACTAGATGACTCAGTTAATATTTCTCTAAGCACTATAATTACGAAGAAGTTAAATTATAAGTTTAAGTTAGTAGGTAAACTCATCGAGAATGGTCAGATACAGTTTTCTTTTTAATTCGAAACCAATAATTAGGTTAACTTTTACCAATTAGTTCACGGGTCTGGGCACCAGATTATTAGTTTTTTAGACTCCAAAGCTAATTCTATAAGGTGCAGAATAAACTTAGGGTCCACTGAGACCTCAATTCAACCTCTAATAAACTAGAAGCTAAATTACTCTATCTTTTAATCTCAAATCTAATCATGTTACTTATATCTAATCTCAAATTTCATAGGGCAATGCTAGGTCAACTCAGTAATATTTTATATTATTATATTATTATTATTATTATTATATTATTATTATTATTATTATTATTATTATTATTTATTATTATTATTATACTATTATTATTTTATTATTCATTATTATATTATTATTATTATTATTATTATTTTATTATTATTATTAAATTATTATGAATTATTATTTATTATTAATAATAATAATTATTAATATTATATAATCTAACTTTTTCATATTATTTTGTCCTTATTTTTAAATTGATTTTGTCCTAATTTGTCCTTTAATTATTTGTCCTAATCGTTATGGGAGAAAATACGAGAAAAGTTGCTTACCGTATTTTTATTTGTATCTGAAAAATTCCTGAGGTGGTGTTTGATGTAGTTACTTTATTTCACATAAGAAACAATAGAACGTTCTTTCGCCATGCATCTGGGAGGAAAAAAAACGGTATGGCCCTTAATCAATACGATTCTTCTTCCAGAATATTGGAACATACTTTTTGTGTGTTTTGTTTAGGTCCTTTACGTTCTTTCTCACTGAACGTCCATAAAACTCCGGATAGAAACGAATTGCGTATTGAGTGGTTTGCCTTCTTCTTTGTCCTTCCTCCCTCCGCTCCTCTATCTCCTTTTCCTCCAAATAACTCACCAAATTTTTGGTGATCCCAATTTTTCATACTTACGTAATTATCTAATGGACCAACGAATATACGCCTAACATAACAAAGTTTTATCCTCAGTAAGCTAAACTATTAATATAACATATTTAACACATAATAACCAAAACGAATAAACAGCTAC
>JABUQX010053171.1:80000-86756 GCA_015478945.1 Trachelipus rathkii
TTTATGTTTTTTGCTAATGTCTTTATGTCTTTATGTGTTATAACATTAGCATAGTAATTTTTAACAAAGCCTAACAAAATTATCATATTACAACCTATCGTATCATACAGATAACCGAATAAATGCTTAATCTACGCAGTTGGTGTCAATAGCTCTGTCTGATGCACTTGTTTGCCAAACTTAACAATCTCACATGTTTCTAATCACATCTATGATATCAATTGCTAATTATAATTAAACATAAGTAAATATTTATCATATCATAAACTAATTAACAAATTGAACTACAAATAAATGCTAAATAACAAGTTTTAACGTCAGTAACCCTGGAATGAATATATTAGTATACTATAATTTTATTTTGCACTAAATTTTTTTCAAATTTTTATTCTCTCATAATTAAGTTTATTTTAAAAATATAAATTTTTTAAACTATCATTTATTATATTTATTAATTTGTTTAAAATTTTGTTTTACTAAATTTTGATTCTTTTTATGTTTATAACGTTAAAATAATTGGCGTTTTACAGACCCTAAAGATGTAAAGACGTAAATCGGTAAATCAAACCATCCAACCTCCCTCTACCACACATCCTTGTTCTTTATCAATCTATAGATGTCTTAATCTTTGAACCAAGTCATAGAGAAAACTTCATTTTTATATAATCAGACAAAAACAATTTCTTTGTAATAAAATATGTTAGTTATACTAAACAACGTTTCTCCTTCAGCAAAAAAACTGGTGAACTTAAATAGTTAAAACCTAGCTTTTTTTGACAGGTGAAAACTCTGAATAGTAGAAAAGGTGCTGTTAATATTACATTAACCATCGTGATATCACAAAAAATTTATCATAATCTTAACCTAACTATCATTCGGTCAGGGAATAATTCTAACATAAACTTTCTCAACATCAAAAAAAGCTAAACGTATCATACCCTAACTAAGAATATAATTACAACAACCTAACATACATTACACACGAATAAACTGATACATTAACAAAGTTTCCCTACTTAACAATCAATTTTTTATAAACATTTACATAAAATAAGTTCCTTTTATGAACATAACATCAAAGCATTAAAAACATTTATGTTTTTTCCTTAAATAAATCCCTGAACAGCAATAAAGTTAACATAACATTACATGGTCTAAGAACATAACGTGCCATAACATACCTGACATACTTTACATACGAATAAACTGCCAACATTATTAAAGTTCTCTGGTTATCAACAGCTAAGTAACAAACATGTAATTATGATACATTATCATAGTAATATTTAGCAAATCTTATCACTTACACACGAATAAATTGCTAACACAGACAAAGTTCACTGCACAATTCCGGTAAAGCAGCTAACATCACGCATATCTCTAACATATCAAAGTTAATTTTTGTTAAGCATAGTGGTATTTAACAAAAATTTATCATAATCTTACCTAGCTATCATACGGCCAGCGAATAAATGCTAACATAACAAAGTTTTCACATCAATAAAGGTAATATATCATAACCTAAACTAAGAATATAATGTACAACAACAAACCTAGCAAACCTTATGCACGAATAAACTGATAACATTAACAAAGTTCCCTACTTAATAACAGTATCTCACTAACATTACCTACAAACTCACCTGAACTAATAATAATAACATAATGTAAAACAACAAACCTACCTGCTAATATTAACAAAGGTTACTACTTAACAGTAAGCAACTGAAATTACCTACAAAATATAACCTATTCCCACTTTTTCAAGCATATCTCTAACATATAAAAGTTAATTTTACATTAACATAGTACTATTTAACAAAACATTTATCATAACCTTACCTAACTATCATAAGGCCCAACGAATAATTGACAACATAGCAAAATTTCATCCTCAGGAAAGCTAAACTAAAAAAACATTACACACCTTACATTTTTGTTTACAGTTGTCACCACCACTCACGGGCAGAGCCCAATTCAGGGAGGGGGTGTTGCACACCAAAGTTTTATTCGCTAGCTCAAATTACGCAGATGAGCACAGACGCAGGCTTTAAAGTGAGGAAGATTAAATTCAGCAGGGAACACAGAAGATGGAAGAGAATTCCACAGAACAGTGGTGGCAGGAAAGAAGGAAGCACCGCAGTGAACTAGCCTGGAGTTACCAATATCCACACAAAACTCGAGCCAGAGGCACCCCTGTGCTACGAGGGCGTCATAAAGGTGGTGGTACGCGAGTGGTAAGTTCCCTCGAACACCTGCCGCTGTGGTACCTATAGAAAAGAGAAAAAGCACCAACATCGCGCCGCAAAGATAGAGGATCAAGTGAATTGGAAAGTACAGGACAGTTTATAAGCCTTTTGGCTTTTGACTCGACCCTGTCCAAAAGCCGCTGTGAAACCAGAGCACCCCAGATATGAGAACAGTACTTCCATACAAGGGTGGATGAGACCCTTGTTATAGCTGGAGTACTGAGAAGAGGAAGAAAAAGTCACGCAGTCTAAACCAGAATTCCCAGGTTCCTTTGAAGCGCCCCTAGCAACAGTTGTGATGTGAGATTTCCCAAGACATTTTTTTTTTATGTTAAGGCAAGGATTTTTATATTGTCAACAGGAGAGACGAGAGAACCGTCGAAAGATATAGGAAAGTTAGAAAAGTGTTTTAGAGAGGGAGATTGTGTGAATTTGGGTTTTAAAGAATTGAATTTCACAGGTTGAGACGACCCCACCCGAAATTCTATCCAGATAAGCGAGAATAAAATCGGAAAGATTAAGCACGAGAGCAATTCTAGAAGTACAAGAAGGAGCAGAATTGAAATTAGTTGAAGAGTGAACGGTCGAGTCATATGCATAATGAGTGGATAGAGGATGTGCAGGTGAGAAGATCATGTATGAAAATCAGGAATAAAAGTGGAGATAAGACGGGAACCCTGAGAACACCACTATTGACAGAAAAGAGTCGCTCCATCAACCACAGTCGATATTGAGCGACTTGAAAAAAGCTAGACATAAGTAAACAAAGAGAAGGAAGAAACCCAAAGGAGGGGGCTTGGAGAGCAGTGGGAGTGATGCGTGCCATACCCGTTCAACACGCTTTGGATATGTCTAAGCGCCACCACGTAGTCCTCCCCGTAGTTTTCCTAAAAAGCTGAAAACCATAAATCGGTAAATATTAAAGTATATCGACAGTAGACCTTGAACGCCGGAAGGCCGTACTTGTGATCGGAAAGAGCAGAATGAAGATTCCAGGTGATCCTGGAAATGAGGTTTAAGGAGTGTTTCAAAGATTCTAAATAGAATAAACAAGTGAGAGCTATAGGCGGAATAGTTAGAAGATCAGAGCGGCTTCCTTTCTTTTTTCGGCACAGGTTGGACATGTGCGTGCTTCCAACAACTGAGAGAAGTGCTAGTATTGAGACATAGAGAATATAGTTGAAACGAGGGGCGGGGTCAGCACGTAAGCACATTAACTCAAATCGCGGGGAGGAAGAAATCCGGGCCCCCCGCCTCCGCTAACGTTCAATAGATCTCAGAAGCCCATGCACCCGATTAAATGTAATCACAGGCAAGAACATAGGAGGACACCTGAGCGGAGAAGGAGGAAGGCCAGAATCGTACAAGGTTGAGTAAGAAGGAACATAGGAAGGCCGAAGAGATTTGTTCCTTTTAGTTGAGAGTTAGCAACAGAGCCAACAGATCGAATAAGAAGGAGGAAAGGTAGATTAACAGAAGTTGTTGGAGATGGTTTTGGCAAGAGGCCAAAGAATTTGTCAAGTGGCAGAACCAAAGGAGGTTAGCGCACTTTCCGTTTGATGAATGCCCGCTTTGTTCGTCGAAGAGTATCCCTGCAACGATTTCTAGCTTGAGTGAAAATTAGTGAGAGTGATAGGGAACGAGAATTTTTCCACTCCTATACGAGCGTCTCTAGCCCTGAAGGCTTACATTTAAACAAAGTTCCCTCTTATTAAAGGTAAAGTAGCTAATATTTGCATACAAACACAGTCTAATCCCGCATTTTTCCAACATATCAATGCTAATTTAACAAAACTTAACAAAAAATTTATCATAACCTAACATAACTATCGCACTGACAAACTAATAAATGCTAATTTAAACTAAGAACATAACATACCTAACATACCTAACTTATGAATTAAATGTTTACATTAACAAAGTTCTTTGATTATCAACGGTAAGTAACTAACATTGACCATAAAACTTAGCCTATCTCCCATTTTCTAGCACATCTCTAACATATCGATGTTAATTTTACATTAACATAGTAATATTTAGCAAAAATTTATTATTTCATAACCTAACTAACAAATTAAACTACGAATAAATACTAGTATAACAAAGTTTTAACATAAGTAAAGCTGACATAATATCACCTAAACTAAAAACATAACATGCCTTACATACGAATAAACAGTCAACATTAACAAAGTACACTGATTAATATCGGTAAGGTAACTACCATTACATCACAAAACGTAACCAACTCCTCTATTTTCTATCATATTAATGCTAATTTAACATTAACACAGTAATAATTAACAAACATTTATCATATCAAAACCTAACTAACAAACTGAACTACGAATAAATGCTAACACAGCTAAGTCAACAGATATTAGCATAAGCAAAGAACCTAACCTAGCTATCATACTTACCAACGAATAAATGCTAACATAACAAAGTTTTAACATCAGTAAATCTAACATAATATCATCTAAACTAAGGACATAATATACCTAACATATATTGCGTACAAATAAACTGCTATCGTTTACAAAGCCATTTATATTTTTCACCATTTAGTAAAGTACATAAAAGAATACATCTTCCTCCGAGAGAAGCCCCATGGAGTTACCCCTTGATTGGGTGTAAAGTCCTATTTAAAGGGTCACCACCGAAGAGGGTGTAAGCTGGCATTACCTCACCGAAGGATGGGTAACACCTCGACCCTTCGGGTTGAGGCCTCAAAGCTCGCTTATATATGTTAGCGTATATTCGTTGGTCTTTATGATAATTAGACAGGGTTATGATAAATTTTTGTTAAATATTACTATGTTAATGTAAAATTAACAATGATATGTTAGAGATATGTTTGAAAAAAGTGTAAATAAGTTACGTTTTGTGTGCAATGTTAGTTACTTTACTGTTGTTAAGCATGGAACTTTGTTAATGTTAGCAGTCTATTCGGGCGTAGGGTATGTAAGGTTTATCGTTGTACATTATATTCTTAGTTCAGGTTATGCTATGTTAGCTTTATTAATGCGAATACGTTGTTACGGTTAGCATATATTCGTTTGGTCAGTATACAAAGAACTTATTTTTATGTTATGTTTATCCAAAATGATACTCGAAATGTGACTTGAATCAAGGGATCAATAGATCAATAGATCATGAATGGGTGGAAGAGGAGGGGTGGGTGGCTTGACTTACTGATCTACTGCTTTAGGGTGTGTAAAAAGGCAAATTTTTGAGTTATAAACATTAAAAGAATAAAAATTTTATTAAAAAATATATTTTTGAACAAAATAAAATAAAAATAAATAATGTTTTGTTATGTTATTCAAAATATGACTTGAATCAATAGATCAATAGATCAATAGATCACGAAGGGTGGGAGGGGAGAGGTGGGTGGTTTGATTTACTGATTTACTGATTTACTGCTTTAGGGTGTGTAAAAAAATGTACTTTTGTGAAGTTATAAACATAAAAAGAAAAAATTTTGGTAAACAATATATTTAAAAAAAAAATAAAATAAAAATAAATAAAAGTTTTGTGTTATGTTTTACAAAATATGGCTTGAATCAATAGATCAATAGATCATGGAGGGGTTGGAGGGGTGGGGTGGGTGGTTTGATTTTTTTTATTTACTGCTTTAGGGTGTGTAAAAAATGAAATTTTTGTTAAGTTATAAACATAAAAAGAATAAAACGTTTGGTAAAAAATATATTTTTAAGCAAAATAAAATAAAAATAAATAAAAGTTTTGTTATGTTATACAAAATATAACTTGAATCAATAGATCAATAAGTCAATAGATCAATAGATCATGGATGGGTGGGAGGGGTTGGGCGGGTAGTTTGATTTGCTGATTTACTGATTTAGGGTGTTAAAGACGCAAAATTTTCACATTATATACATGAAAAGAATAAATTTTTTAGTAAACAAAATGTTTTTTAAACAAATAAAACAAAAATAAATACAAATTTGAAAAATAAATAGTTTTTTTTAAAATAAATAATAAAATTTAAAAAATAAATAATATTTGAAAATAGAACCCTTGAGTCAACTCAGGCTCCGTGCTCTTCCGCCTGTCCTATTATCCTTCTCTTCTGTTTACTTCCAAAATCATCCTTCTAACGCCAATTTTCATGGTTTTGGGGCTCAGCCCCAACACCCTGTAAGCGTAGCGACGCGTAATTTCATCTGCTATGAAGTTACCTTATAAGAAAGGTGTATACCATGTTTCACTACTTCTGCGAACCTATTTCCAAGAATTTGGGGCACAGCCCTATCCCTCAATGGGCGTAGCCACTGCTGTGCATGGGCCACCTTATAAGAAGGGTGTATACCAAGTTTCATCGCCTTCTATGACATTTTCAATGTAATCGGGGAACTGTCCCACACCATTTGGGCGTAGTGTCCATCTTTCACCTCGGCTGCGTCGAGGAAACATTATAAGAAGGGGATATACCAAGTTTACCCCCATTATGACCCTCATTTTTCAAGGTTCATTAAGGGCTCAG
>JABUQX010053172.1:0-12500 GCA_015478945.1 Trachelipus rathkii
GAGAGAGATGTTGGGAACTTCTAAATGACAAAGTATATATATGTGATAGTAAGTATGTGTAATAATATGGAGTGCAAGTAAATGGTTAATATTAAACAGTTCGAGTGGGGCAAGACATTATTTGGTTTCCATGAGTATTTTCCGTTCTTTGTGATGAGTTATGAAAGAATATGAGTGAGGTAGAGGGAAATGCTAGAGTGATGAGAATGGAAGAAAGTGAAGGTTTCTCTGCTTATTTTGCGTGGTTTTGTTGCAACCTCAATAATATTATATACAAATGAACTTGGCGTTTATATTTGCAGAATTTAACATCTATACAAAATATACTGCGATCTAAGATGTCTCTTCTGGGCTGTGGTTACCCTTTGACCGAGGCAAGCGGAGATGCGTGGGGCTGTAGGTATTGATCTGAAATAGGCGTCCTTAGTACTTAAACTCATATTGAAGTAGATGCACCTTCTTTCATAGGTTTTAAGTCGCGTATCTTTTATTACTGTCTGTGGTGCGGGTGTGTTAACACGAACTGGCATACCCGTCGTGAGGGCCCGGGATCTTAATCCTGGTAAGGAGAAGATTTCACCATGGAGTATATTATTTTACAATTGAATGCGTTAATTGCTGTATTTACTCTATACAAATTATACTCCGATCTAGAGTGGTCTCCTTACATGGGTCTCTGTGTTATCCTAATTTGACCCGAAGTTGTCACGAGATGTGCGTGGCTGTGTAAACTGTCCTGACGATGTGCGTCTTATTCTATTCTGAATAGAGCACTCTTTTCATAGTTTAAAGTCTCGTATCTTTGTAGCTTGTGTGGTCGAGTGGTAACACTGACTTGATAAAGCCGTTGCCGAGGGCCATTGATCTAATCCTGGGTAAGGCGGAATAGAGTACATCACAGAGTTATTTTTTATCTTACAAATTGAACTGCGGTTTAATATGCAGTATTTACATTCTATTCACAAATTATACTGCGATATAGAGTGCTTCTCCTTACATGGTTTACTGTGTTAACTTTGAACCGAAGTGCAAGCGGAAGATGCTGGCTGGAGGTACTGTCTGACATAGGCGGTTCTTAAATTCTATGAATAGTGAGCACTCTTTCATAGGTTTAAGTCGCGTATCTCGTTTTTAGCTTGTTCGTGGTGAGGTAACAGCTTTGGCGATACCGTGACCTTGACAAAGGTAAACCTGTATTTTACAGACAATTTATTTTACAAATTGAACTGCGGTTTAATTGCAAGTACTTTTACATCTATAGCAAATTCATATTCTTCCGATCTAGAGTGATCTCCTTACATGGGTCCTGTGTACCTTTGACCGAGTGCAAGGAGATGCGTGCCTGAGGTGAAATCTGTCCTGTACATAGGACGGTCTTATTCTAATTGAACTATGAGCGAACTCTTCATAGGTTTATAGTGGCGGATCTTTTTTAGCTTGTGTGGGTCCGTAGTGTAACTACCGCTTGGGCATAGAACCGGTCGCGAGGCGGGATCTAACACTGGTAAGGGAGATTCCACTCAAGAGTTGATTTTTAATCTATCACATTAATTGAACACTGGCTGTTTGATTGCAGTATTTTTACCACATAGTACATATATATTATACTAATATAATATATATAAATATTATTAGATATATATATATATAATTATATATAAAATATTATATAATATAACAATTTTTAGCTCTGTACTGGGTTCAGTCAATGCCCTATACATTCGAGAAAGTTCGGAACAAATCGTAAGCGGACTTAAAAATGTAACGGAAGAAAAAATTTACGGAAATAATCTGGGCGTTTCATGAAATGAAAATGTAACGTTCCGTCCGACTTAAAAATTGTCCCCAAAGTTGGGTGTAAACTGATGTTCCACTGTATATATATATATTAGATATATACTATATATTATTCTATATATATATATATATTATATTTAATATTTATATATTAATTATATATATGTAGTATATATGTATAGTAGTATATATATATATATATAATTTGCTCATTCTCAGCCACATTATACCTTAACTCCTAACGGAAAAGAACCTCAACCTGAGTATATGAGTATAATAACTGTATACTATAATATCATATATATAATATATTATATATATATATATGATATACTGATATATAATATAATATATATATAATTAGTATATTAATATACTATAAAGTATATATATATAGATTATGATAATATATACTATTATATAGTATATGCATTGAGTTCTTAGATGAGGTGACGGCTAAAATCTATGCTTTTATGGTACTGTTTCACATTGACGAGACGCGAAAAATTATTCTGAAATGAATTACTCCTATTAAGCTTGTCACCCTTGAAGAAACACACAAATCACTCACTCAGGAAAAATCGCTGTACATTTTCAAAAAAATATTTCGAAATTTTATCTAAGAGTTTCAATTGTTCTATCGATTTGGAACTACGATTGGGAGAATATGAAATTTTTAATTTTTATTGTGCAATCGATATTTATATTTATAGAGTATAGTATATATATATATATATATATATATAATATATATATATATAATATATAATATATCATTATTAATATATATCATAATATAAATATATATATATAATTATTATATAATATATATATATATAAATTATTAATATATATAGTATATATAGTATATATTAATAGTCTGTATTTGACTTATGAGTTTCATGACGACATAATGTTTCTTTTTTTCACTTTTTTTTTGCATACTTTGTTAGTATACATTTGCTAGCAGAAATTCACTGTTAAAAGATGCTGATAAAAATAGATACAAAAAATTTGAAAGTATTTAAAAATTTAATAAGTAAAGTAAGAAAAAAACGTTCAATTTTGCATGAGAAAGAAATTCATTTAGTGCTAATAAGTCAAAGAAAAAAAGGTAAAAAAAATAATGCTTCTGGGTAAAATACGTCTCCGTGTTTTTTTATCATACATCAGTTTCTGATGTTACATAACCAACGTGACCATAATCTGTAACTTAGAGGTCAACGATGCAGTAAATTGGACTACTCAACCATGATCTATTTTGCTGTAACAGTTATCGTTGTTTTCAGGGGAAGATTTTTGCCACTAAAGAAATATCCGAGGCGTCGTCTGGTCCCGGGCGATGTCAAACGTAGCGATGCATAAAAACAGAGAAGATATTAATTTAAACATTACTTTCTTTTATATTCAAAATTTTTTGATCCTGCTCATCAGCATTCAGATTTATTGTTAGTATCATATAATACCAATATATGAAAAAATGTTAAAAAACTACATTTTATAATTAAGGGTAACCCCCAAAAAAACTCTATATTTACACAGTATAGTATATATATTCTATATGATATAATATTATATATATTATATATATATTATATGATATATTAATATTATATATATATAAAATATAAATATATATTATATATTCATATATTATATATAAAAATATATATATAATATATAATATATAAAATAATATATATATAATATATATATTATAGTATAGATAAATATAATATATATAATATATGTATTTATAAACGAACAGCCAACAAAACATAACTTGATCTCTACTCGTATTTTCCAAGAGTAGTGCTAAAGATTTGCTGCGCGGTATGGAATTGACGTTGCCGGATATCTTGAAACTAACTGCTAGGAAGAATGTTGAGACTTATATATTATATATTAATATATGTATAATATAAATATATATAATATATATATGATATGATATATATATATATATATACTATATAATATACTATATATATATTATAACTATATGAAGTAAATTAAAATGACTATGTTGTTGTCTAGATTTGTCATGTGTACCGGCTATTAATGCGTGAATGTATAACAGCACAATTCAATATGATTCGAACACTTGTCCTAACACACACTACACTAAAGCGCAGTTATCGACAGTGAATAATCGCTAATAGATGTGGCTGATCATAGATAAAAGGTGGCTTGTAGTATTTAATAGCTAAAGCTATACCGTTGAATTGAGCGCAATCAGCCTACTTAGTCTAATGATGATGAATAAAAGGAAGATCAAAATACGATAACGTGGTTTGAATATATATATACTAATATATACTATACTATATATTATAATATTATATATATATATATTAATAATATATAGTTATATATAATAATATCTAATATATATTATAGCAAAATATATAATATTTTCGCTTTCAAAAAAAGTTTGTTTTTGAAAAAGAGTGAAATAGATATATTTTTTTTTCTAATCATCCGATCAACATCAAATTTCAGGACTTGTATAGTCCGGACAGATACAGTCTTTTTACTTACTTATTTTTTGTATATTTAAAAGCAAATTTTATAAAATTTTTCAAAAAATATTTTTGAAAAATTGTTAAAGATAATAATCAGCTATTGAATATACAACGAATTACTATATAAAAAATGTGTTCTCGACGACTACAAATGGTCTGAAATTTCAATGCAGGATCGGATAAACACAAAAATAGTCCAAATTTCTATGGTTTGAAAAACACATAAGAGTAGGTTTGAAAAATCGATTTCTGCTTAATTTGGTTAAAATACAAAAATTTCGCTCCGTAGTTTTTTAGATAGATAGTCCTAATCTATTATATTCAAATTTTGAAGTCATTATCGAAAAAAATTGTTATGAAGAGTTGTCGACAAATACAAATAAGATAGGTTTTTCAAAGAATTAAAAATACAAAATCATGACAACAGACACAGAGAACACTCTGAAAACAACGTTTAGACGTCAGGAAAAACTGCAATTGATTTTTTTTCCATCAAAATTAGCGAAAATAGACGAATTTTAGATGTCCATATGGATGGGAGGGGAGGAATTGTGGCCTCAGCCGGATAATAATTGACCGGCATTAAATAAATAACTAATATCAAAAGACTAAAATTCCTTAAGACTAATGACACAACTTTCAGGCACGAGTAAAAAAAATTTCTTTGAGCCGGAACAGAAAAATTATTTTTAATATTCGAGATAAGGAAAAGGCAGAACCTACACAAATAATTGGAAAAGGGTAAGACGGGAATTAGACTATAGAATACTAATCTGGAAAAAAGTGGGATATGAACATTACATATGTAAGGATCCAACCGGCCTCAAAAAATAACAAATCACTATAAAATAATAAAACAAAATCACGAAAAAGAAATAACTAGTCGTTCCTTTTTCATAAAAAGCAGTAAGGAACTCTACAGATATACATGTATTCTCTTTTGAATAGACTCCGAAACCTACGGGGAAGCTTCCTTTTGACGAGCGGAAACGACGGTAAATATTATTACTTTGACATCGCCTATTATTAAATCTCTGTGGAATAAATCTAGTTCTGTGTAGCAAGCCGTTGGAAAACATAAATTGGAGGCTTCGATGAACTAAGCTGTGGTGAAACTATGAGGAGGAAAGGTTTGAGGCCAGATTGAAGATTAGAAGCCCCTGCCAAGCAGAAAAAGGCGCGATAATAGTTTATCTAAGATAGTAAAGAACAACAAATAAGAAAATCATTTGGCTAATGAACATTTGACAGGCAGACATTAAACTTATATAAATAAATTATTACTTAAGCGAATAAAGATACTAACAAAAACTGCAGAATCAAGAGAAATAGAGTTAAAACCTAATTTTCAAAGCTAAGCATGAAACCATTGCGATGATAAGAAGAACAGAATATTTTCATTTCATTTAGAAAATATTTATCACACAAAACAATATTTAAAATCTCAGGATATAGTATGAGATTAGTACATATCATACTGAATCCAGTATGAATTCGTGATTAAACGGTATGAATTTGTGACTCAACGGATTATTTTGTGAAGAATAAATAAAAATTGTTTGAGGAGTTTTCAAGGTGTGAATTAGATATTCGCTATCAAGGTGAAAGGGTTGAATTTTAAACTATGAATTAATTAAAGAATAAAGAATGAATATTGATGATTATATATTATATATATAAGATATATATCTATATACATATAATATATATATTAATATATATATATATAATATAATTATATATATATAATATATATATATTATATATAATTCATTTATATATATATTATATATATAATATTATATAATATTAATATATATATATAGTATATATACTATAATTATAATATAGTATATATATAGATATATAATATCATATATATACTTATATCTATATATATAATATAAATGGGATAGTAATTACTGTACAATCTATAAGATTTAAGTTTTAATTAAACATAATATATACTGAATTTAAATAGAGGTGATATAGTTATGATTGTCAATTGACAAAATGTGACTAAATGGTTTCTTCTGCCTTCGAACATTATATTTCAGGTATCAGATAGATCTAGCGTAATGGAAGATTAAGGGTAAAAGAAAGAGCTAATACAAGAATTGAGGTGGGACTTGTGTCTAAATGCGAGAGAATGTAAAGGAATAAAAATAGAGAATGACAACCTGTCTAAGGACTAATATTTAAAGGTAAAATTATAAATTTGCATGACTTTATTTAAATCGTAATATATAATAATATATATAATTTAGTACTATATATATATTATATATATTATATTATATATATATATATATTATAATATATATATATAATATATATATAAATATAATATATTTATATAAGCATATATATATTATAATATATATTATAATAATAATATTAATATAATATAAATATTATAATATATATATATATAATATAATAATTATATATATAATATATAGTATATATATATAAAATATATTTATTATATATTATAAATATAAATATATATTATATATAATTATACTAAATATATTATATATATATAATATAATATATATATATATATATATATATATTATAAATAGTATATATATATAGTTATATATATATATATATATATATATAATATATATATAATATATATATATAGTATATATATATGATATATAATATATTAATTATATTACTTTTGGCTGGAAAAATTGACCAAGCATAAATTTGAAGGTTACAATTAAAAAACGTGGTTTTAAGTGACATGTTAACGCTGAGGGTGGGGCAGTCACCAAAAGTAAAAAAAAAAAAAAAATTAAAAAAGCATCCAAAAAAAAATCCCTCTGAGAGGTGATGTTCAATTAAATGAAATTTCACATCCATGGTATTAGATTTATATTAAGATGGAAAATATTTGCAGAATTCATTAAATTGGATCGTACAGATGCAAAGTGTAATAGCAATATAAGAGTTGTTTGATGGTTCAATTATTGCTTGACAAAAAGTAACTGGAGAATCGAAATGTTCCTGACGTTTTAATAACTTTTTCTTTTTATTATTATACTGATTGAAGTTGTTTAGGTAGATATTAAGGTAAATTTTGGTTAAACCTAGTTTTGAATTTTTTGAGAAAAAAATACATATATTGAGGTTTTTTTGAATGTTTTTGAGATTCGCTGGAATGTCACTCGAAATTATAATTATGTGTCACAAACTTTCTTATGTTTACGATATATTGTATCTAATTTAGGTGATGGCTTATAAAGTGATGTATTTGAATTTATCTTCGTAATAAAATCAAGAAGGAAAAATCAGAAGAAGGATTTATTTTTTTGATTAAAGTGAGTCACGCGAAATTAAATGTAAACAAACTTTTTAAGTCGATATTGTATTTATTTTTGCAATGTGATTTTTCAGAATTCATATGTAAATCAAAGAAATTTTTAAAATAAGGACAAAGAACATAATCAGCAACGAAAACCCGTTCCCACGTTCTTTTAAGGAAGAGTCTTCGTCAAATGTTAAATTGACATTAAATGTTAAATAGAATTACAGGAGTTAAAGTGTTTGAAACATAATCCTTTGTTGACAATAATGTAGAAATTTGGATCAGAGTAGCCTTGCTATAATTTATATTTAATTTTTTATTTCTTATTGAAAATTTTACTTAAATAGACAATATATTACTTTATATTATATAAGTAGATATTATAATACCTATATATATATAAGTATATATATATATATTATTATATATAGAGATATATTTATATATTATATATAATATATACTATTTAGTATTTACATAAAATACCACAATCAAAAATCATGATTTTTTTTTTAGCAAAAAATCAAGTGAAAAGAACAGTTGTTGAAATAATCAATTGATTTTTTCCGTGCATCCTTCAAGAAATTACTTAATAGAAGGAACTATTATTATTTATTTTACGAAATACGATGACTGATAGTGTTTTATTGAGATATTTATAGGCTCATCCATAATTAGATAAAAATATATTATAAAATATTTTTTTAGAAAAAATATTTAGTTAATACTTTCACTAGTAACGATTTTTATTATACAGAGGCTGTTAATCGATCGTTTGATTATTCACTTTCTATTTTAATGATATCCAATATAGTTGTGTTGTGATTTGAAGGAGATAGAAGTGATGAAGGGGAGTAGAGAAAATGCTGGCAATCTAGTAGGATTTAGTTTATATCTGCGCTTTGGGCGAGTTGAAGGAAATTTTTGTTTGCTGTTTTACGTTTAGAAATTAATCGTTCCACATCGTTTTGACAAATGGAAAAATTGTCATGTCTTAAACTGTTTTTCCGTAGGATCCAATGGGTAGTCAAAAAGTTAGATCAATCAGATAATATTAACTTTAAAGTTATTTTAAAAATACTTGTCTGTTCATTGAAAATATTTGACAACAATTTAGAGAAACTTGTTCCCAAATCGCGACTTTTAAGAAAATAAAAAATCTGTCACCATTCTTACTTATCAGTTTGGGAATTGTTTGAAATTTGAACGAAAAGGGAATTTTCTGTTTTAGATAAGGGTCATTGTGTCACTATTTGGATTTTATTCGGTTATTAAAGTGTGTCTATAGAGCATAAAACTTTAGATCAAACTCTAATTAGCTTCTAACTATCAAACTATTGCATAACTCCTGCGGGCGGACGTGCCGTTGACGTTGCAGTAAACTACTCCTAACAGTCTATGGATCCTGACGTTGGATTAGTCTAAACTTGATGGATTATTGTTGCAGTAGTATATTATAGAATATATATATTATATTATATAATAATTAATATATTATACTATATATAATATTTATATAATATATATATATATATAAATATATAATTGATATATATATATTATATATATGACGGATAATATTTTAATTATAAATAATATAAGTATATATATATATTATCTACGTATAATAATATATATATACTAATATATTATTAAATATAGTATAATAATAAATAATATGTATATAATATATAATATATAAATATTATAATTTAATGTATATTATATTATAGTAATATATATATTAAATATATAGTATGTTATATATATACATAATAAAATAAATGATTTGTACTCAAATAAGTAATGTAGATGCTCATATTTTAATAGTAATACTCCTGATAGCTAATATTATGTAACAGAAAGTAGTTATATATATAATAATATAGTGATATTATTAGTATTATATAAATATTTTATTAGTATATATCTGTATATATATTATGGATTAGTATAGAATTATTGAAGAGTAGTAGTTAATCGAATTAGTAAAATATTAATAGATAGTATATAAGTATATATATATATACTATGTATATTATTTATATATATATAATAATATATATATTTATATATACTTATATATGTAGTATAAAACACACACTTACATCCTGATGTTACAGAAATATTACTATGGTAACTCTTGACAGTTGCCCGCAGGGTTAGTGCCGTCCAGACATGAAATTACTGAGGAACGTAAGCTCAGCACGGATAGTCTGGAAAGCACCTAGGAAAGACACTGGAAACTCGCTTTCCAGTTGCCGTTTACTTTCTGAGTGATGAGTCATAGGGGTAGGGAAAAATACTCAAAAAGTACATGAGCATAGTGGAGTAAAAACACATCACGCAAGTTACAATGGCGAATGTACAGGATAGTGGGCCGGAGGCAAGTCTCTAAATACATAACGGCAGCCTGAAAGACCCAGGGTGGTAACCCACGGTAGTGGCACTGTAAAACACCAGGGTAAAACGCTGAGGGTTCTGGAACCAGTATCCAGCGTCACTTCTTTCGTGGTCATTACTAATGAGGTGTACTCGTTTAACGTCTGAGCAGGACGAAGCCAAGCCCAATGGGAGAATAGCTCACATTCTCCCAAACGACCAGTTGCGACCTGGACCCTGCTTTGTTTGCGAGTGCTCTAACACTGAGCAATCGGGCTTGTTATAAATAATATGAAATACTTAAAAAAAATTAAAACATATACACATATACATACTAAATTTTAGTTTTCATACTATATTTATACTATTACCATATCACAAATTAAACAGAATTATATCATTATCATATTATATTAATTAGTCAACAGTATACCATTCTCACCGTTTACATAATTATATTTACTATATCATTTTCATTATTATTATATTATATTATTTATCATTACTATTAATATTATAATAAATTATCATTATCTTATCATTATCATTATTATTGTTATATACACAATATTTCACAAAAATATTCACTTCACTTCACATAATATATTTACAAATGTAACCCTTGGTGGAAAGAAGAAACTAAGATACTAAGGGGGTCCCCAGGTCCCAAATATATTATTATATATATACTATATATATAAAATATATATATATATATAATATATTATATACTATTATATATATAATATTATATGATATATATATATAAAGCTTACAGCTACTATCTATTGCACCCTAAACAAAACTTAAGTAACTAATATTGATGGTAAGTAGCCCTAACTTACTGACCACTGTCGTAAAGCATGCCATAACTTATTGATTAATGTGCGTAAACTATGGCCCAACCTTTACTGAATCCCGAATCTACGCTTTAAACTAGCTCTAACCTTTACTGACTATGGGCATTTCAGTAAAATTTAAATTTTTTTCCCATCTACTAGGACATTCCTTTAAAACATTTCTCACATCTCTTTTCTTGCAAAATAAGTTCAATGTTTGTTAAAAAGCTAGCAAACTCCTACGTTTTGGCATATATCAATATATCACTCACATTCATTTGAATTTTACATTCACAGTACCTAAACACTCCGGTACTAATAAACTTTCTAACATACTTGAACCAGTTTTGTCAATATTGTATCTTATCAATTATTACAATAATCGATTTTTTTAAATATCCAAACATATTCGTTTCCATTCGATAAAATATCGAGATGGACCTCAATTTTTTGGTGGCAAGAAATGTACTTAGGCCTATATATATAATATTATATATATATATATATTATAATATAATATATATATATATTATATATATATATATTTATTTTTTGATATAATATATTATATTATAATATATATAAATATATATATATATAGTATATTATATATATAGTATATAATATATAAATAATATATATATATATATATATAATAATATATATAATATATTTAATATAATATATTACTATATGATATATATATAATATATAATATAGTATAATAATATATATATAATAATAAAGTCATAATATAATATATATTATATATCATATAGATACTATATATATCTATACTATATATATATTATATATATATAGTATATATATATATATATATATATATAATATAATATAATATATATTAAATAATATATATATATTTAATATATATAATTATATATAGATATTATATATACTATATATAATATATAGTATAATATATAATAATATATATATAATTATTATATATATTATATATATATTATATTATATATATTATAATAATTTCGTTTAATTTTTAGGCTTGTTTCCGAGTTGTATAAAAGTGTGATATTTAATATACAAAAAATGTCAACCAAACCGTCCACTCTTATTCTAATCCCTTCTCTAATTCCCGAACGAGCAAAGTCAAGAAGCGAAATAAGTGTATGTGTCCGTGGTGTGCGATGTGGTATTGTGTGTTAAGTTTCTGGTTGATGACGTGAATTAAGAAAAAGAGTGAAGAAATGTGAGGAAAAATATTGACGAAAGACGTTGGTGCAATTTTCCCTGAGACGAGTTTCACTCTTTGTGCTTGTTTAGTCGGTACTGTGCAAACATCAACATAAAAAAGTAAAATTTTTACACTGAATAACTCTGATCTTTGAGTTTTGAGCAACTCAAATATTTAAGTTTTGTGTGTTGAATGAATTTTGGGTAAACTACAGTTATGTCTTCCTGATACTTATTTAAGAATAATCTTTTATGTTATATGAAAATCGATTTGTTTTATCCAGGCAATTCAGAAAAGAACCAGTAATATAAATATATATATAATATATATATATATATTATATATAATAATATATATATAATATAATATACTATATATTATTAAATTATATATATATATATATATAATATATATATATA
>JABUQX010053172.1:17500-28684 GCA_015478945.1 Trachelipus rathkii
TTGATCTTCCTGCCTACCTCTTCGCCATACTTCTTTTCCTGATAGTATTTCATATACTAGTGAAGAACATCAGTCACTATTTCAGATCACATGGATGATTCTTTTAATAATGATTATATTTCACATACCTTACCTTCTACTTGTAATTTTGTAACTTTTAGATTATTCTCCAGATTACCATTTATAAGTACAATATATAAATCATTTATACATATTAGCATATGTGACTACAAATCATATATTTGTATTCCCCTTGTATAGGTAATGCAGGAAAGGTAGAAATTTGATAGTTTAATTAAACCATTTATGCCCACTGATGCGTTCCCGCAACATCAAAATTGTCTTTTCTTTTTTGAACTCGTAAGTCACACGAGAGTAGTAATAAGTACGAGATAGGGAGTGGCACATTGCAGAAATGGAGTGCCACATTGCCAATGTTGCAAAGCAATATTTGCAATGTTGCACGAGAGCCAGCATGCCAGCGCGCGTAGCGCGCGTACATATGATTGTATTTTCTTAATGTTATGTCATTTATTACGTATCTATGAGTAATAATTATTATTTTATATTATTATTTACCTTACCCTACCCCCCTTTTTATATTTTCGTATGTGTGCACACCGTAGGTGCGCACATTCGAATGTATGTTGATGACGCAGTCATCAACATTACACGAGATGTGATTTACACACGCACACATACACGTTACCCCTTACCCCCTTTTTTTCTTCTCCCCCACCATCTCTTTACCCCTACCTCTTAGTTGCTGTCATTGCCCCTACCCCCCCTTTATCTGTTGCATGCTACCCATCTTACTCTCTCTCTCGCTTTGGCGCGCTGCCTAACACGACGACACCACACACACACACCACACACACACAGCACTTGGTTTCGCAGCGCGCCCCGTTTTTCTCCCCGCCTCCGACTTGGTCCCACAGCCTTCGCGCACCGTGTCCCGCTTTCCGCCCTCCGCCACCGCCTCTGCCTCCGCCGCCACCGCCGGTTTGGTATACTCGTTTCGTCTCTCGTTCGCATTGTCATTGAGGAGATGGGGGTTTACTTACTCCTACTCCCCCCCTCTCTATAGTTCACCCCCCATCTGTTGAATATATATAATTAAAATTGGACGGGATGATTCGAATCCCGTACTTGTCGGCTGCTTCATCAACGGTGAATACGCCAGGTAAGAGGTATATGGATTCATCTGACCGTGCTAAAGCGGCATTCCAGTCCTAATCTGAATGAAATCATGTTTATAAAGAAATTTGAGTTCAAAATGTGTATTTAAAATATGAAAATAAATGAATTAAAAATTGTCTTTCCATTGTATGTTTAAATTTTCAAGGTGGATTAGTCTAATGAGGTTTGCGGTTAAAAGGTCTTAATCGAAGAAAAGTTAATCCTTTCAGTTCACGGTTAATTACGTTTTCTCCGATATTCTGACCGATAAGATTACGCCCAGGGCTATAAAAGAAAAAGATAGTTTTCTTGACAAATTAAACTCTTTATATATATAGTATATTATATATATATATATATATATATAAATATATATATAATGATATATAATATATATATATAATAATATATATATATATATATTATTACCGCCATGTTTATATTAATTATATATAATATATATAATAATAATAATAATATATATATATAATGACTATATTATATTATAATATTATATATATATATATATAATATATATATTATATATATATATAATAATATTATATATATATAATATTATATATATATAATATAATATATATATATATATATATATATATATTATATATATAATATATATACTATATATTACTTCCATGTGTTATGTATTATATATATATATATTATATATATATATAATATATAATATATATTATACTATATATATATATATATATATATATATATATATATATATAATATTTATATATATAGTATATATATATATTACATGTTTTTCATCACTGGCATTTCATCTGTGAATTTAAAGGGACTTTAAATATTACAATTAATCATTTTATTTTATATTTTTTCATTTGATTTGTTAATCACATAGTAAGATACGAATGTTATGTCGCGTCAAGTTGCGAATTTTAATGAAAGAGATAAAGATATGAGAGAGAGTTTGAAAGACGAGGAAGTTGATTTGTGATTAGTTATATAAAGATGTTATGTTTTATATGATATTTATAGATTATATATATTATGAGGTTATATAGATTATATAATATAATATTATTTTAGAATTATATATATATATATATATAATATAGGTATAGAGGAATTGTACTATTGAATATGATCAAGACCGGGCCGAGATGGTGATTGATATTTGAGTGAGAAGGTATAAATTTAATGAGAGGGGTAGTAAGGCCAAGGATGGAGGAAGCAGCCGGATGAGTAACCTATTAAGAGGGTGAAGAGGAGAAAAAAAGGGAGGGGAATGTAGTAAAATAGATATAGCGAGAGAAAAGTTGATAGAGATTGAGATGTGTGTTTGTATGTTTCATTCTTATCGGTTCTTCATTGCGTAAATGAGTGCGTCGAGTGGAGCTGTGAGGGGACTGGTCGCGTAGAGAAACATGTTGCCTCTTATTGAGGCATTGCTCTTGCTCCAATGCATAGTGTTGACAAATCACATTTACATAAAACCATCAATTGAGAAATTGAGGAGAAGAAGAGATAAATTATATTTAGTTTTACAATAACCAACACCGTGTGATAGAGTAATAGGGAAGCTGTTATGCCAATGTATATGTAGCGTGTAGTCACAAAGCTGTTGGTTAGGCTCTGAATGAATCCCAAAAGTATGTATGTACTAAAGTGACGAGTAACTAACAACTGAGTATCAAACGAACTCAACTGTGATTGGATTTGTCAGGTTATTAATTAGCGGTAGTGAGAGGGTTGTGTTATGTCTCCTGAGACTATCACAAATGTGAACTATATATGAGATGGCTATCGAAAGACTTCCCGAAGAACGGGAGCGGAACGAAATGCGAGAAATACGGTGTTTAAGAATGATGGAGAATTGGAGTGTGCGGTTGCAAACCTAAACATATTAATCATGAGGACAATATTTCAAAGGGCGTTCATGACGCGGATTTGAGAGAGAAACTTGTATGTAAGCTGTAAGCAGAGTATGCTAAATGAGGCGCTGTTGAATTAGTCCACAAACGACAATAATGAGAAGGATTCATTGTGTGATTTGTAGGCACCACTCATCCACACCACCAGTGTACAACAGTTATGTTAAGATGAAAGCCTCGAAATGAGCATGAGCAGTTCTGAGTTAAATAATTAGTTCATAGAGCAGAATCGGATCACATTTTGGTGAGAACGAACAAAGAAGCATCAAGCCTGCCCATGAGACGTGTATGATTGCAAAACTTTCATGTCGTAAGACATGGGCTACAGAGACGTGACGCGACTCATAGCATACACTTAAAATCCATCGATACGAATAGTAACAAAGAAGAACTTATAACAGATCCAACAGTAGTAGCTACTAACCTAACAATCGAGGATGTTGTTACTCTCCAACTGTGTAATACTATAGTCTATATCAGTAAGACATATGGTATACAACAATATGCACTAAGAAGTATTAGAGCACACTCTACAATGTAGTTACAAAGGCAAAGAATGACACATTAACAAGGGATGCAGAAGGAGTATCGAGAAAAAATAGTATAAATAAAGCGTGAGGAACTAATCTACCCACAATAGAAAAAGCTACTGGAAGTTGTATTAAAGTTTGGTTGGTGTGAAGAAAGTTAAGAAGTATAACTGGAGTAATAAGAATGAAAGTCATTGTTGTGTTTGCGATTTTCGTACTATTTTGTAAGATGTGTTTTTATCTGTGACATAAACTGCTTCGTGCCTTTGGTAAGGGTGATAGTTCGTTAGAATTGATTATATTATTTGATTTGTGGAGAAAATCCGACCTGGCTGGATATGAGAACTCAAGATGTAAGTATGTATATTTTGTGAGATCTCTCACTCTATTGATTTAACGAATTCTTGAAGGAGAGAATGTTTGAGTTTGGCTCAGAGGCGAGATTATAAAGGATTGTTTGAATTAGGAATTGAGAATGACTCTGATTATTGGGTTTTTGATATGGGCATATTTTTGGATTTTGTGTGACTCCACCTGGGCCAATGTATATAATCCCTACATTTTGACGAAATGTGTACCAAAGTGAGTATCACTGTCTCGCATTATTATTATTATGTTATTATTTTGGTACTCCATGATGCTTATTTAGGGATTTTTTCCTGGTACTTTTGTATGATCGTAGCTCACTCATCTAAATATGGTATTTCAGGAGGGGCTATTATTGTTCATTTAAGGCTAGTTGATCTTTCTTTATTTTTCATTATACACTCTGCTTTTCCTTTTTCGATGGCTCTGTTATCGCAATAGCCTATACCCCTCTCTCGGCATAACCCGGGAGGTATTTTGAGAAGAATGGAAGGAAAAAATTTACCTTACTTATATTTATTACTATTTTTTCGTTATAGAGTTATATAATTATATATATATATATATAATAATATAATATAATGTTAATATAATATTAACGGATAATGATTAGATATAGATTAGATATATATATATAGATAGTATATAAAAAAAAAGACGAGAGATGAATATGTATATATATATATATTTTTATTGATAAAGTAAGAGAGATAATTGAATTAAGATTATTGAATGTAGAAGATAGAAGAAGTTTTTATAATGAGAATTTTAACTAAATATAATATAGTAATAGAATAGTAATATAGATGATATATATATATATATATATATAGTAATATAGAGTATAGAGAGAATATAGGTTTAAATTATGATAGAAATAAGAATAGAAGAGAGATTGATATGAGGATAAATATATAATATATATATTATAATTATATAGTACTATATATATAGTAATAGATATGATAATGAATATAAGTATAGAAGATAGATCTGATAGGATTTATAAAGATAGATGATCTAGAGAGAGATTAGATATGTAGAATTGTTTCATTCTATATCAGATTAACTCAAATTTTAACAACTTTTGTGGAAAATACCGAAATAATTCTATCACAATATGCTTATTTCTTTCCATCATTCACTAAATATAAATGCCACAGATAACTAAAATAAACATAAAATAATATATATAATATTATATATTATATATATATTATATATATATAGGCTTCCCTCTTCAGTTGACGACTGAGATAACAATTTATTTAATCTTGAAGTCACGTTGTGCTCTTGTATTTATAGAATCTATAAAGAATAAGATAAAAAGAAAAGGAGCTCACTGCATTTTTATATATATCAACAATTAAAATGATCTTTTTCGTTTAATCTCGTTAGATGAGACAAGTTACGCGTCAAGAAGTGACTGTTGCTATAAATTTAATTTTTGTTTACTTATTATATTTTTGATATCACTATTTTTTTTATATTTTAGTTTTAGTAATGTATTATTAAACGGTTAGGATTATTTTAGCATAAACAAATATATCAGAACAAAAGTACACACGACACAACCTTTAACAGAAAAATCACACTATATTGGAATCTCAGCGTATATAAGGCTTATGCAAAAAAATGTAAAAAACAAAAAAATTTATTTTATTCATTTTCATAAAATTTAAATCATCATCAAAAAGTACGAGAGCCAAAAACCAAATCTAATAAATTTGCAAACTCTCGAAGCTAAAGTACAAGAGTTCATTAACACACTACTAGTAAAACTAAACACAAAAACTAAACAACAATAATAAAAACCAAAATTAGGCTCGAAGCCGGACGGGGGACAGGGGGGGGACGCTTTCCACCCCGTAGGAGGGGCGGACATTTGAACAACCCACACACGCAGCAACGACACAACAAATACCAAAGAGCGGGGTCGAGACGACTCCGGCAGGGGGAATGGTCTAACCCTTGTCGTACCCTCGGACAAGACAAGAAACGAAGAAACACCCAGACTCTGGCCAATTACTTATGCACCGGAATTTCACATGCTTCATGAAATCTACTATCTCCCACAAAAAAAGCTACTTTAGTTTTAAAAAAAAAAAATAAGATTTTAAAATGTGTGGATTTAAATCTAGTTCTGGCAACGCCCGAGCAGCTGCATGTTGTAAATTCAATTCTTTTCTTATTCCACCTTACACAATTCCAGAGCTATTCCTCCTTAAGCGCTTCCATTCTCTATACTTAAAAAATTACATTTAAAAATACAATACATAATAAAAAAATTAAAAACCTGTTTATTTATATTAAGTATTTAAAACAAGAAGCTTGATATGTATTATTAATTATTTTAATTTATATATTATTATACATTATAATTTATAATTAATTATTAATATTAATTTATATTAATTATAATTATATATAATATATGATATTTAATTATTATTATTTAAATATTAATATTAATGTAATATTTATTTATATTTATAATATATATATATAATTTAATCTATATTAAATTTAATTAATATATGTATTTAATTAATAATGTTTACAATTATATATTTAATAAAACATTATAAGAGTTAATATGTGAATGTGCAATATAAAATGAATATTTGTTTATATATTATACCCCGAAACTAAATTTTAAAATCTCTCTTTGATGCAATTTTTCTAAAGCATTCCCCTTTCAAGAATAGACTCAATATAAATTACTAAATGTCCGGGTTAAGCAGAGTATGCACGCAATGAAGAAAGTAGTCTGTTAGCGCCACAGTGATATGTGAGAAAGAAGAGTCCCAAGTCCCAGAAGAGAGATATAGATAGTAATATATATATATATAGTTTTTTGAGTATAATGGTACGTTATTAGAATGTTAGGCCAGATATGGAGAAATTAGTCTACGCAGATTGTAGGAGCTGACTTTATTAGGAAAGAAAGATATTAAACATATGACTCGAAGGGCGCAAGACCAAGTGCCCTAAAATCGCAACGCAGGTATTTGTTTTGACTATTTAAGAAGGATTGGAACTGTTAATATGTGGTGTTTATGAGTTTGAAATTGTTGTTTCTATTGATATTTAGTGATTCAATTTGGATCTTTTTTAGTATAAGCTAATTTTCTTATTATTAATTGGTATTATGTATTTGATGGGTGACATTATTTCTTAGTAGGTCACTCATAAATATTATGTACTTAGGTTTTGAATATTGTTATAATTTTATTTATCTCTATTTTGAACTTTATATCCATTCATTACTAATATGAACCATTCTTCGAAGATCTTTATTACTATATAATATTGTATGGTATTTAACTCTGTTAATCTTTATTTATTATGCATGTGTTGATCGCGATTCAGTTTCTAAGAAACTGAGCCAACTCCCTCCAGAGCTAAGGTCACGTCCTTCTCTTCTTCTTATCAGGCGACTTTCCTTCTGTGTTGTCTGTTACTCTTTCTTTTCTATCTTCCTCTATCTTCTATCTTTCATGTCTCTGTGTGCGTCTTCGTGACTTGCTCTCTATACTTAGGTGCCCTCCATTCTCCTCTTCGTCTCTATTCCTTCTTCTTCTTGTACTTGCTTCCCTTCTTTCTTTCTTATGTTATTATTGGATATCTTCGTTTTATGCGTGTCTTCTTCCTCTAATTCTTCCTCCTTCGTGCTCTTTCTATCTATTTTTAGTGCTTTCTGTACTCCATCTTCTTCATGCTTACTGGCTCTATTGCAGCTTCTCAAGTTCTTATTATTATTGATTATGAGTTACTGGTACATTTAGAGGTTTATTTTTGTTTGTTTCTTATGATATTTTAAATGGCTTGATTCTTCTTCTACTTTACATGCGTCTCATTACACAGAGAGCCCAATAGCCGGCTTCCTCTTTAAGTAATTTAGAAAATCCTGAACCTATTCGTGACACCATATTCAGCAATAAGACTCAAAGGAAAACCAGCCTTATCCGATCGATCAATAATGGTGGACATACAAACGCGAAGCGCTACTACCTAAATTATCAGAGGCATTATACTCACGACTCTGCACCAATAACAAAATCAAATATAATATACTTATGTATTGAAGAATCTATACACTTTCAACTTGCGGGTCGCATTAAGAAATTATACAGAAAAGGAATCGAAGATAGCCAAGACAGGGCATTTTCATACAATTATTATTCTCTATTAATATAATAAAATATAAAATTATTCTCCGCCAAATGTTTGCTTCCTCGTGATATTTACCCTGAGTCAGATTGTATAACCTGGAAAATGTTATTACTCAATACTATTGACATTCACACACAAAAAATATACATTATCACAACAGCCTATGATCTATAAATATATTCAGTATCTATGGGCGTGCGCTTTGGTAACAATTGGGAACACTCAATAATTATGGACAAACTATGACTAACTATAAGAACTTTGGGATGCAACCGAAAGAAGAACAACGGACAAGAACTAAAGCTAAATACTAAAATAATCGTTGACTAATTAGAGTACATGATATATTAAGTTAGTATAATAAACACAGAAAGTACAATATAATTACCGTTAATAAAAATATATAGGCTGACTGATTTGATAGGAAATATTAAATATTTAGATATATAATATATATATATATAATATAATTATTATATATATATATTATATTAATATATATATATATATAATTAATATATATTAGTATAAATTATTATATAATATAAATATATATAGATATTAATATATATATATTAGAATATATTATTAATATATACTATTAATATTTCATTATAATATATATAATATTAATATATAATATTGTATAATATATATATATATACAAGATGTATTCAATAACAACTAGATACTACTCAAAATGAAATGACGTACTTAAGTAATCATACTATATTACACATATATGATCATAGAATACTGGAAATCTTTATAATTACTAACTAATCTAATTTAAATGTTTTTCACTAAGTTCTTTTCTTCTCTCTAGAAATCTTTACTATTACATCTGAAAGTACTAAATGAAGAACTTAATGAAGAATTATTTACATAAACATGTAATTCAACTATACAAAAACAATTTACATAGACGCACTGAAGAACATCATCTTACAAAACAGTCACAATCTTACTGCTATAAAATCACTCAGAGATAGCAATGTCGCATTCATCAAAATCTATGTAGCATAGACTGGCTTTCTCTTCAGGTCTGTGTACCATAACTAATATACGAACGCTATGAGAGTTGTATATTCACACCACTCACACACACTAACAATCAACACACACGACACACTACAACACATAACACACCACACCTACACACACATACACAACCATCACTAGCAGCAGTTCACTAAAAATCCTTAATTATTAACAATCATAAACAAACAAACATAAGACATAACATCATATATAAGCAAGCATACAACATAAAGTAACAAGAGCTATATAATATCAACACATAACAACATAAAAAACAGCAATAACAACTAAAACTATACAATCAACGACGAACTTATGTACAAAAAAAATAACAATAACATGTATAAAGCAAAACTATCACCCTAACAAAATAAAAGCTATTATGAATGTGGTATTATTGAATAACTTTTTATTGAAATGTGCTATCAATATGCATTTTAACCAGTCAAGTAGAATTATCTTTTCGTTTATGTATTAATATTATTTATAATAATAACTTTTTTTTGTTAATATATTAATCGTATTTATTGAGTTTATTATTAGTTCATATATTTCTTATGAATTAATTTCATCTCTATGTTATATATTCTTTTTTAACAGTAGCCTTCTTAACTGAAAATTATTTAAGATGGATTTAATTCATAATAATGAGATATAATACAACGCATAATACATTTGTTCATCGAAAGTATGATCATATTAATCATCATCTTGGGTATTCTTCTTACTTCTTGATCGTGCGGCCATTCTTATCTCACCTATTCTATTTTTTCTTACTTCTTTTTGCTAAATCTTGTCTGTCACTAATCATATACATAATGAACAACTATTCTCTCTATATATGTCTAAAAAAACACCGACACTAGTCGCATAATGCATGACATCTAAACAACAATACATAGTAACCCAAAAGCCTAAAAAAAAAAATGATATATTATAGCCCAGAAACGAGACAATGATCGAATCTGATATCACTAATAGACTCTGGAACATCTACAACCTCTCTCTCAAGAATACTCTCTGCTTATATTCGCCGAGAGGCAAAAGCAGAGAAGACAACATCTCCACTTCTACTCTCTATCCTCTACCATCTATCACAACAACAATCACAAGCCACGGGACAACTAAAGGACAAAGATAAGAACATTACATGGAAAGCAGTATAGCTATCACCCAAATATAAGCTATAAGAAAGTGAGTGTTTGAACCATGAGTAAGTTACACATAGGCATTAATATATGCATCGAATATTGCATCGATAGCATCGATGCTAAACACACATACACCACACACACAACACAACACACAACACACAACCCATACACATCAAACATATACACACACACACACACAAATACACATCACACCACACTATATATATATTTATATAATATATATATATATATATAATATATATATTATAATATATAATTAATATAGTATTAATATAATATAATATATTATATCATATTATAAGATATTTATTTATAGATTATTTATTAGGAGATAGAAAATATTCACTAATATTTTGATTTTATTTATTAGATTTTATATTAGAATATTTATTATATATATTATTATTATTATTATGATATATGATTTATTTATTCGATATTTTTGATGGTAAACTGAAATATATATTATATATATATATTATATAATATATTATTATATATAATATTAATATTTAATATATTAATATTAATTATAATATATATATATTAATAATATTATATATATATAATATATAATTAATTATATTTTAATATATATATATATATAATATATAAATATTAATTATATATATATATATACTATATAATATATATATAGATATATATAACAGTAATAGGACGCAAATCAAAGGTGAGGGTATATATGATATGATCCCTCATTAACTCACAAAAAATTAAAGAATATATGAAATATATAATTTTATAATAAATATATAATAAATATGTAAA
>JABUQX010053173.1:7500-12500 GCA_015478945.1 Trachelipus rathkii
TCCCAATTTAATTTAATTTTTATTTTAGATAAATATATTTATACAATTATTTAATAAAAAATTCAATCTTTTGTTATTTCTGAATCTCTAAACCAATTTCACATAACGGATAACTAAGGGACAAGTCATTATCCTTCCTAAAGGAAGGGTCTGGGAAATCACATCCTTCATCCTTTTTTCTCACATTAGTTGCCTGACCATATATTCATTTTCAAACACAATGTTTCAGGTTTTGTATGCTCCTGATTCCGGTTTTGTATGCTCCTGATTCTGGACAAAGATTTAAATTCTACTTCTACCCTAGTTGATGTGAAAGGGTTTATGGATCTTTTCCATAGGATGTAACAAATGAATGAATGTTCAATAATAAAGCCAAACTTGCTTTCAATGGAATAAATATGAAAAGATACTAGTCCAGATTTAAACTGGGGTGTAGTACAACAAGAAAATGTTTTAAATAGACAGATGTGCAGGTCATATAAATTATTATGGGAGGGTAGAATCCATTCAGTTTACAAGGGTGGATCTGAATAGAAATTATGGCTTGCACTGGAAATTCACAGAATTCACAGCTGCTTATTAGGTACTCTATCTATTTTTTCAAAACCTTTCTTTTGAATTGCGTCAATAGCTGGCACAGATGTATAAGGGCCTAACTTTGAGTTGAGTAAATATTATAAAAAGCAAAACTTTGAAGAAAATTTCAAAAAGTTTATAAAGTTTATATCACTATGAAAGTATTTCCAAAAATAATGAAGTATTTAATTAAATATATTTACTTTATTTTTAAATTTTAAAGTATTTAGCGCTAGAATTTAGTCTTTTATATCTTTTAATTAGAGTCAAAAATTAATTTATTTCATAAAAGAGTACACACTACTTTATATTTACCACTAAACTGTTAACTATTTATTTTATCAAGTTTTGGACAAAATCTTGGCCTAAGTTTGAGCAAAATAAAAATTAAATAATTGAATGAATAAATTTTTTTATTAAAGGGCATAATTGCAATTTCATTATTAATTTATTTTATGAGGAAACGTTCAATCGCTTTGGCGTCCTTCAAAGTAGATAATACTATTACTAAAATCCGACTCACATTAGCAACTCTCTCTCGTATGAAATATGCCCATATAGATTCAAATTATAAAAAATGCCCCCCCTCCAAAAAAAAATTTAAATTTGAGGAGCAACAAAACCCTTTGGTATGGTTCTCTTATTTTAATTTCAATTTCAATTTATTTTAATTTTTATTTTAGTTTGTGCATATATTAACATTTATATATATATATTATATATATAATATATATATTAATTCATTTATTAAAATATATATCTATATATATATATAAATATTTATTTGCTTTTTTTATTGTATTATTTTGAATATTTATAAACTTATAGATATATATATATATATATATATATATATATATATATATATATATATATATATATATATATATAAATATATATATATATATATATATATTCAAAAATTTAAATAATATCTTATATATATTATATATATATATATATATATTTATATACGTATTTTATATTAATCTTTATTTAAAAATATATTTATATATATATATATATATAATTTTATTTTTTTATATATATATATATATATATATATATATATATATATATATATATATATATATATATATTTAAATATATATATATTATATATATATATATATTCATTTGTTATTTCTGGATCTCCTTATTAGTTTCATGTACAGGAAAACTCGCTAGTGTACGGTGCACCTTAGAGTTATTTTCTAAACATTTAATCCTTTGCTAAATCTCTGCTAACAATTCATATTTATTTATCTGTTCCATTTTGGTATTGAAAATACGACAAAGAAATTATATTTTATTTTATATTAAAAAATTTATTAATCTTACTATTTTATAATCATTTAACTTTGTTTTAATATCTTAGCTAGTATTAAATTATAATTATTTACTATTATTATATTTATTAATTATATTATTATCTTATTATAATATAATTCTACATTATTTATATTTCTATTTCATTATTTATTAATAATACGGTAAAACTATATATTATTTACATTTAAACTATATATTATTACAGCATTAATTTATTTTATTATATTATCTTATTTAAATATATTTTTGAGAGGGAGAGTTAACCTAAGGCAAGTATTGCACTGTATTACCTAACTCTGGCCTATACTCTACTATTCACTCAAAAGCCATAATACTCCGACATCTATATACCTGGGATAATTTATTCATATATATAATTATGGTCATACTATTATATGGGGTGGAGTTTCAATTATGAATGTTGATACTCTATATATATATAAGGATATAATAATTACTATTCATATAATAATTTTTTTTGTCTAGATTCCTATGAAGGGGAAACTGTTAATAAACTGGGGTATATATCTATTCCTTATTACCTTGTCCACTTAACTTCTTAATATATATTATATATAATATATAATATATAAATATATTATATTATTTTATATATTATTATTAATATAATATATATAATATTAATAATTCCCACATATTAATATATATATATACTATATATATATATATATTACCTATATTTATATATTATATATTTATACTATCTCACTATTATTACTATATATATATAATATATATTTAATATACAATATATATATATTCATATTCTATATTTCTATATTACTATATATTATATATATATATACTCTCATAATTAATATTATTATTCATATATATAATATATATCATAAATACTCTCACTACCACTTTTTTATCTTTCTCTCCATTTAATATATATATTCACTCTCTATCTATCTATATATCTATCTATTACAGTGTTATAGAATATCATCGTTATCATATTATATTTATACTATATATTTACTCTATATATTATCTATATATATTATTCTTTCTCTCTTAACAGCATATCTCCATCTCTTCTCTCCTATATATATATATTCATATATCTATCTATCATCTATCTATCTATATTTATTATTAGTATTATATATATTATTATCTATACTATTCTCTATCATATAATATCACTCTCATCTCATATTATGATATTCTCGTCTGGTTATAATATATATTCTAGTATATTATATATCTCATATCTAGTATATATAATTATATATATACTTATATTTATACTATATTATTATACTATATTTCATTAATCTACTCTACTTATAGATTCTCTTTAGTATATACTCTATTATATATTATATTTTATGTATATATATATATATTCTATAGTATATATATTGGTATGGACTATATATCTATTGTATAGTGCGACTTAACACATCCGATGAATATAAATTTTGTACATATTCTGTTCTCATTTTTTTTATTTCCTGATTTCTTTAATTTTCACAAAATATATAATCAAATTAGAATTTAAAATATTAATTATCCTGAAAAGAAATGTAATATTTAGAAACCTGATTCCAAAAGCAGTGATTAACTCAAGTTGTAAGTAGGGGCAAAACTGGTAGATCATGGGGCAAAATGGTCGAAGATGACATCAAAAAATTTCCTCTTACAGCCCGCTGCATGGTTAGGGTTAAGGTTAGGTTATGGTTAGTCGTTAGGTTAGGTTAGGTTAGGTTAGTGTATTAGCAACTTTGGTTATATCGTTAGGTTATGGTTAGGTTAAGGTTTAAGGTTAAGTTTTAGGTTAGGTTTAAGTTAAGTTTTGTTGGATTCGCTAAAGAGAATTAAATAAACAGATTTTTTTTTTTTTTTTTTTTTTTTTTTTTTTTTTAAATAAAAAAAAAGAAAAATGTTCGAAAATGAAACAGAAAAAACTTTATTTGAATTCTTCATAACGAAGAAAAGGAGATGAAGCCTGCAAATTCCAACATTCATGTTTTCATTAATCCTTTTCATTAATCCTTTTCATTAATCCTTTTCATTAATCAACCTAGGATTATCTCTCAATTGATAATCTCCTTCAGATAAGCAAATTTAGATTTAAATTTTCTAATTGAGGATTACCTATATAAAATCATTAAAATTTTATTATTTGCATTGCTGCCTTTTCAGATTGGTAGATTTTACGTGCAAGAAGTTTTCTTTTATATATATATAAAATGGTTGTTATAAGCCACATTAAATTCAAACTTTTATATAAAACACAATATATATATGTATAATATATACATATATATATATCTATATATAGTATATATACTCTATATATATATTATATATATATAGTATATACTGTATATATATTATGTATATATATTATATTCTTACTATATATATTATACTATAATATAACTAATATAATCCTATATCTATCATATATATATATATATATAAAAAAATATATACACACAATAAATATAAAAATATATATATATATATATATATATATATATATATATATATATATAATGTAATATATATATATATATATATATATATTTATTTATATATATATATATATATAATATATAATATATTTATATTATATATATGAATATATATGATATATATATATATTATATGACATTATCCTCTCCTTCCTCTTTGCTTACTTATGTCTAGCTTTCTTTCAAGTCGCTCAATATCAGCTGTGGTTGATGGAGTGACTTCTTCTTCTTTTTATGTCAATCGTGGTGTTCCTCAGGGTTCTGTCTTATCTCCTAACTTTATTCCTACTTTTCAATAAATGATCTTCTCACCTTGCGCACCTCTAACTCTATCCACATGTATGCCGATGACTCGATCCCCCTTATTCTTTCAATGCATTCAATTCTGCTCCCTCTTAATACTTCTATAATCGCCTCTCGCTTATCTTTCCGATTCTTTCTCTCTGATTGGTAGCAATTTCTTTTTTAAGTTTAATTCTTTAAAGCCCAACTTCTACAAATTCTCCTTCTCTAAGACACCTTCTAACCTTCCTATCTCTTTCGACGGTATTGAATCCTTTCTCCTGTTGACAATATAAACTT
>JABUQX010053174.1:0-7500 GCA_015478945.1 Trachelipus rathkii
GTTCGAGAGATGATTATTTTTCATAGTTTTTTAAATAACTCGGATTTTTTTTATTATAATTATTATCTATGTACATTGACAATGTTTTCAAGCCAACACGAAAAACACAACAACCCGCACGTCCTTACAGATATTGCGAAACTGACCTCTTTGTTTCTCTGTAAAATGGATTGATAATATACTACTTAAGGCCTTAATTTAGGATAATTGTTAGCCTTTGTTTGGTAACCGCTTAGCTGGGCGCGATTTAGGGCCCTAATATCACAAGGTAAAATATAGTTTGCGGAAAACGGTGAACCCTTTTTTCTGTAAAATGTGGTGCATTAATATACACTCTTGTTAAGGCGGGGCTCTAAATTTAGGCCTAAATTGTAGGATAAGTTGTGTGTGGTTGTGTTTGTGGCGTGGCGCGCCTTTTTTGTATCAGGGTGCCTTTACAAAAAGGCCCCTATTACCAGGTCAAAAGTAATTCCAGTATAGACAAGAATCAATTGTTATTATTACTTTTATAAATATATTTCAAACTGACACATGCATGGATCGGTAAGATCCTTTAATCAGGTAAGAGAGGAAATGTTTTCCTTACTTGTGATTGGGCGGAGTATTCCTTATCTCTATAATGAACCTCGTATGTGATTGCTCGAGAATTATTTTATCGTCTTTTTGGTATTAAGGTATGTAAAAAGACATGTTTTTTCATATCCTGTCCCTTACCTGTGATTGGATGAAAATTAACCTTTTTTAAAACTTTGTATTTGAGCAGGTGCGTTTTATTAAATCTTTTAGAACCCAAAAACTCATTTTTAAAATCAATCAGTGACGTTTTAGCTGTTTGAAGCTGTGCACAGTTATTCTGATTTGTATTAAAAGGGTTCTTAATTTTTTACTAAGTGTATATCAATTTATAATAAATCACTTTACATTGAGGAATAATCTATTAATTTTCACTAGAAAGGATCAATTAATTCACATAGATTTATAGTAGATCACGTGAAGCCCAACGCAAGAGCGCCCACAAGCGCGACCCGGTGCGGAACCGACGCATGAACCCGCCGCCGTAATATTACTACGCGGGTCGCAAAAATATGGAGCGTTGTATTTAAGTAGGTAAGGGGCTTACATCCTATGAGGATTGGTATCTTTTTGTAACAACGCGTCGCATTCCAGTATGTATAATATTAGTTTGTGTTCCTGAATCAAGGTATATTTACGAACTTATAAACAATGTGTTCCAGCGTGTTAAGTTTTTATTTACATCTGATATATTCTGTGTTTTATTACAAACCATGTGAGATATTCTCGATGGTTACCGAATGAATACAACAGCTGATATAGAAGAGGTTATGAACTTTACATACTTCGAAGTAATTTTGATGTATAATAATTATGATACCAATACTGGCAAATTCCAATTACAGCGAAATTACGGATTGTACAAGGAGGGGAAAGTTTATATGCCATGTACAACGGCAGTTGAAAAAAATACTTTTATCAAATAAGTAATCAATATTATTAGCATAACAATATTAACTTTTACATAACTCATACATAGAGAAGATTAAAATCGTTAAAGGACAATACCCTGAAAAGGGAGGTATGGGGTAGCTTCTATAGCATTAAAAAATTCTACGTCCCTATTGTAGGGTGTAACTTTAATGCGATATAAGATAACTTGTTTTTAAACATGCCTTAAAGTAATAAGATCTTAAACGCATACCACAAAGAGGAACATGACCTACGTCACAGTCCAGAACTAATTTGTTCTATTTCCCTCAGGGAATATATAACTTTAGGATAAATAAACAAACTGTTTTTCTATTTTATTTTTTTTCTACAAAACAAAAATGTTCATTTCAAAACTTAAAATGTTTTTCAAGAAACCTTTACTAGTGAAATGGTATTCTTCTATAAATAAATTAAAAATTTGGTTTTTTTTCCCAAGTAAAATAAAAATGGGCGGCTCATAATATAGGAAGCGGTCTATTTGAAAATACAAAATGATGTAATGGAAAAGTTTACAACGCCATAGTCATAAAGAAAGATCATTTTGCGACCGCGTAGTAATATTAGGCCGGCGGGTTCATGCGTCGGTTCCGCACCAGGTCGCGCTTGCGGGCGCTCTTGCGTTGGGCTTCACGTGATTACTATAAATCTAGTGAATTAATTATTAATTTCATTTTAGTGAAATTAATAATTATTCCTCGATGTAAGTATTTATTTATAAATATGATATACACTAGTAAAAATAAAACCCTTTTAAATACAAATCAGATAACTTGGGCACCGCTTAACAGCTAAAAACGACTACTGATTTTAAGTGTAGTTGGGTCTAAAAGATAATCAAACACACCTGCTCAAAAATACAAGTTAAGAAAACAAAGTTAATTTTCATCCAATCACAGGTAAGGGACAGGATATTGAAAAAAAACATGTTTTTACATTACCGTTAAAACCAAAAATGAACGATAAAATAATTCTGGACCAATCACATACGAGGTTCATATAGAGATAAGTGATTACTCCGCCAATCACAAAGTAAGGAAAACCTTCCTTCTTACCTGATTAAAGGATCTTCCCGATCCAGCATTTCAGTTTGAAATAATATTTATAAAACATAATAATAACATTGATTATGTCTATACTGGAATTACACTTTTGAGCTGGTTAATAGGCTTAAAGCACCCCCGGATTACAAAAAAGGGCTTATCCTAAATTTAGGCCTAAATTTAGGCCTACCGTAGTTATTGCACCACCACATTTTACAGAAAACGGTCAGTTTGAAATATATTTTGAACTGGTAATAGGCCTTAATCGCCCCCGGGTACAAAAAAGGATTATTCGCTAAATTTAGGCCTAAAGTAGTTATTTCAATACATTTTACAGAGAGACGGTCAGTTTCGTATCTGTAAGGAGTGCGGGTTGTTTGTGTTTTCTCGTGTTGGATTGTCAATTTACATAGATATAATAATTAGTCATATACACGGTTTAAGGATAGCACTAAGCAATAGTTTTTTATTGCTACAATTTTGCGAACAGTATAAACGTAAGTGAATAATGTATTTTTAAATAAAAATCCTAGAATGTATTTTAATAAAAAGTGCAAAAATACATGTTATGGCTAGCAGAGAAAGAACTTTTATTTTAGATTATGTTATTTTTTATTACACTTATTGCTACTTGGTAAAGATGATGTAAAAGCAGTAAGTCAATAGAACAAAACGTTGGCAATAGCTTGGGTGTTAGAAGGGGTGCTGGGGCTTAGCCTACGTGATTTTAACTGATTTATTGCTTTAAGGCTACGTAAAATATAATGTTTTTTAATGAAAATTTCACTACATTTAGTAAAAAATTATTTTAAAAAAACAACTAAATATATCTCGCAAACTTTATAAACAAAAAAGTATGAATAGTCAATAATACATGCATTGATCAGGATAATGATAGATGAATTATAGAAGTTTTAAAGAAACTTTGAAATAAATTTAGTTATAATTGAATGAGTAATTTAAGTGTACGTGTGTATATATATGTGTGTGGTGTATGTGTGTGTGTGTGTGTGTATCCTGGGGTGAGTGTAATGTGTGAGTGTAAGTGTGTCTATGGGTGAGTGTAAGTGTAATAGTGAACTGTAAGTGTCTATGGGTGAAGGTAAGTGTCTATTGAGTGTAAAGTGTCCTATGGGGGGAGTGTAAGTGTGTCTATGGGGGAGTGTAAGTGTCTATGGGTGGGTGTAAGTGTCTATGGAGGGTTGTATTGTGTATAATTGTCATTGTGTGTGTTAAATAATTAAACAGGTTGTACTGCATGAAGTAAATGACACTAAGTATAAAAATAAAAAAAAAAAATAATCAGAAAATTAAAATAAAATATTAAAATAAAATCAATTAAAATAATTAAATAAAATTAAAAATAAAAATAATAATACTAAAAAATAATTAAAATAAAATAATTAAAAATGAAATAATAAAATTAAAAAATAATAATTATAATAAAAAATCATAAAAGATAAATATTAAAAATAATAAATAAAAATCATATAAAATAAATAAAAAGTATTAAAAAACAAAATAAAAAACATAAATGTTAAATAAATATGAGTTTAAAGCAGTAAAACAAATGAGTTAAAACAGTATAATGGTAATAAATATGAGTTAAAGCAGTAAAACATGAATATGAGTTTAAAGCAGTAAAGCAGGTAAACTATCAAAAGCATACTAATCCCTTTTGTTGCTTTAGGTATAACCTCTATTGATTTACTGATTACTGTTTTAGGGTAGGTAATGTTAATAAATATATGAGCTTAAAGCACGTAAATATATGAGTTAAAAAGCAGTAAAACATATGAGTTAAAGCAGTAATACATATGAGTTAAAGCAGTAAACATATGAGTTAAAGCAGTAAAACATGAAGTAAAGCAGTAAAAATATGGTTAAAGCCAGTAAAGCAGTAACAAAAGCATACTAAGCCATTTGGTAACTAGGTAACACCCTCCTATGATTTACCTTGATTTAACTGCTTAAGGTATGTAACTGTTATATAAAGTATATGAGTTAAGCAGTAAAAAACATGAGTTTAAAAGCAGTAAGAAAAACAGGAGTTTAAAGCAGTAAACAGGAAGTAAAGCAGTAAAACGATATGTAAGCAGTAAAACCATGAGTTAAAGCAGTATAGCAGTAAAACAAAAGCATACTAAACCCCCTCTTGGTGCTAGGTAACACCTCTTTGTTTACTGATTTACTGCTTTAAGGTATGTAATTGTTAAAAATATTATTATTAAAAGCAGTTAAACATAAGAGTTAAAGCAGTAAAACAGAGTTAAAGCAGTAAAACAGTAAAAACAAAAGCATACTGAAGCCTTTGGTGTAGTAAACCTTCTATTGATTTATGATTTTACGTGCTTAAGAGGGTATGTAATCGTTAATAAATATAATATGAGTTAATAAAGCATTAAAACATACGAGTTAAAGCAGTAAAACATGAGTGTAAGCAGTAAACAATGGGTTAAAGCAGTAAACATGAGTTAAAGAACAGTAAAAACATGAGTTAAAGCAGGTGTAAAAACAATGAGTTAAAGCAGTAAACGAGTTAAAGCAGTAAAAGCAGTAAAGACAAAAAGCATACTAAGCCCTTTTGGTTGCTAGGTAACACCTCTAATTGATTTAACTGATTTACTGCTTTTAAGGTTTAATGTTTTAAAAAATATATGTAATAGTTAAAGCATTAAAACATAAGAATTACAGCAGTAAAACATGAAGTTAAAAGCAGTAATAACACGTAAAAACAAAAAGCATAGCTAAGCCCTTTTGTGGTGCTAGTACACCTCTATTGATTTACCTGATTTACCTGCTTTAAGGTATGTAAAGTATATGTTTTTAATAAAATTTCGTACAATTGTAGTAAAAATGAATGATTATAGTATATTTGAAAAAGAAATTTCTTTGAATAGTTTACAATTGATATTAAATTTTTTGTTTGCGCGGGAATATTGCGCCTGCGGGGCGCACAGCGGCGGGCGGGTACGCGGCGGAACGGTTCGTGGGCCTTCACGCGGGCCTTACAGCGGGGGGTGCATATATGTTGCGCCCTGGTGTTCAGCTTATGGCGTTAGGAGAAGACATCATATTAACGATGTTCTATATGATGTAGGGTAAAAAACAGCTAGAAATGTTGCGGCCAATCACCAATCCTCAAAGTTGAGGCATCAAGCTGAGGCATCAATGCTGAGGCATCAAAAGCTGAGATAAGTGTATCTGAGTGTGTGAGTGTAAGTGTAAGTGTATCTGCGTGTGTGAGTGTAAGTGTATATGGGCTAGTGTAAGTGTCTATGGCTACTGTAAGTACTTATAAGTGTCATAGTGTGGTATGTTACTGTTAAGTGTAAAGTGTCTATGTGAGTGTGAGTGTAAGTGTATATGGGCTAGTGTAAGTGTCTATGTGGGGAGAGTTTAAGTGCTTATAAGTGTCATATTGTGTATAAGTGTCAATAGTGATGTGTGTATAAAGTGTCATAGTGTATGTGTGTATAAGTTGACATATGTGTGTATAATGTGTAATATAGAAATGAAAATTTCTATTATGTGTGTGTGTGTGTGGTGTGTGTGGGAGTTGTAGTAATATATAGGGCTATAAGTGGTTTAGAAAAAAAAATAACTCATAGTAGGAAGCATCTAGCAACTTGTAATATACACCATCGAATCCTCATACCTTATAACATATGGGGTAGACACCCATATTAGGGCTAATCTTCTAGCTCAGGGGAGGCTAGAAAAGGCTCTGAGAAAAAATAGTGGCACTCAGTTGCACTATGTGGCACTCACTTTGTTTTTAAGTTGGCACTTCACTTGGCACTCATGGCACTCACTGGGCACTCATTGGCACTCATTGGCACTCACTTGGCACTCACCTGGCACTCACAGAATACTCATAGAACACTAATAGAACATCCCTAGATACTTCTTACGGTGATTTTGGGAACCTATCAAGTTGAACCATCATAAATCTGTGTGTGTAAGTAAAATCTGTGTGTGTAAGTAAAATCTGTGTGTGAAGTTTAAGTAAATTGTGTGTTAAGTATCTGTGGTGTGAGTGTAAGTAAATTTCTGTGTGAGTGTAAGTAAATGCTTGTGTAAGTAAATCTGTGTGAGTGTAACTAAATCTGTGTGTGTAAGTAAATCTGTGTGAGTGTAAGTAGATCTGTGTGTAAAGTAAATCTGTGTGAGTGTAAGTAAAATCTGTTGTGTAAGTAAATCTGTGGTGTGGTGTAAGTAAATTGTCCGTAGAATACACAAGGGTTGACAGAACCGAAAATTTTGGGTTCTCAAAATTGAACCCTGGAAGACCAAAGGGTTGACCAAAACACAATTAGGGTTGCAAAAAAGATAGGGTGGCCAAAATTGAACCCATGAAGACCAAAGGGTTTGGTCGAAAAAAATTTAGGGTTGACAAAAAAGTTAGGTCGCCAAAATTAGGGGCGGGCCAAATTTTGACCCATGGAGACCAAAAGGGTGGTCGAAAACAAATTAGGGTGTGGACACGTACAACGGTTGCTCCGCACCGTTTGGCGCAACCCTTCTTCAAAGGGTTGCAAAAAATTAGGTGTTCTCGAAAAAAAACATTTTTTTGTGTTCTCAAGAAAATTTGGGTTCTCAAAAAAATTTGGGTTTTCCTCAAAAATTTGGGTTCTCAAAAAAATTTTGGGTGGGACACGGTACGACGGATGCTTCGCATCGGTCGGGCACAACCCTTCTTCGAAGGGTTGCAAAAGAATTACAGGGTTATCAAAAAAGATTTGGTTCTTCAAAAAATTTTGGGTTCTTCAAAAAATATTTGGGTTCTCAAAAAATTCGGGTTTGCCCAAAAAGGGTCAAGGCCCAAAAAAGGTCAAGGCCGAAAAAGGTCGCGGTCAAAAAAAGGTCAAGGGCAGGTAAAAAAATTTTAGTCCAATATCCGGTAGGTACTACTATCTTATTATTATATTATGATATAATATATATATTATAT